>JAMKQA010047352.1:0-15776 GCA_024699735.1 Posidonia australis | reverse complement strand
CCATGAGATATTGAAACATGGCTTATGTGTATGAATGTGGACCCATGTGAGGGGTGATTGCATGGTACAATGACCATGAAAGAATGTGTGGGCTTAAAGACCACAGGTAATAATATGATGCATAATGCATGTGATTTACAAAGAGTTTTAGGAATGGACAATGGTTTTGGTAAATGTTTTGTAAAGAGAAATTGCATATGATTTTAAAGAGATTAATGGAATTGTTGGAACCACAATGAAACCAGGACTAGCCGACGAGGTAGTGAGACCTCTAGAGATATCGGGGACGTGTCCTTGGTTGTGGTTGCCGAGTTTGCGGTCCGGGTAGGAGCCTCGAGACTGTGATGGTACTGTAGGACCCGGGGTACGAGAGACCCGGACTACCCTCAGTGTCGGTGCTAGACGGGTCTAGGGTTAGATTCCCCAGGTGCTCGGGCACCAGGGCGTCCCGAGGACCCACTCCGTGCTTGTACCAGTGAGGGTACATTTCGAGGCTGCTGCCGGGGCAGTTGAACTCCAGCGCAGGGTGGTTCACCGCAGCACTGCAGTTTGGGTGTGGTGACATGGAATCCTCACCAGCTGCTTGTGGCCAAGTCGATCGCCTGTGGCCAGGGTGATGCGACCAGTTTTGGAATGGAGAGTGTGGATTTGTGTGTGGACTAGTTCCTAGCCCGAATTTGTGATAAGTTGTGCCAATGGTTTTAAATGATGTTTTGGGCTAGGAAACTAGATGAAATGAATTACTTCTCCTGTGTTGAATATAAAGGTTTATGAATGAGCATGAGGTTTTGAAAGAAAAAGAAAAGAAGGTTGAAATGGCATTGTTTTCAAAGTCTTTCTAATTGAATATGTGGTTTTGGCGATAGTAGTTTTCTGGTAAATGTTTTCGTGGGTTTTATCACTGTTTTTGGGGTGCGTACTGGGTGACATTCCTGTCACTCACGTGTGTTTTCCTTGTCCCCTTTGTTTTAGGTGCTCAGGTGTAGGAGTAGTCTAGTCTTGTGTATCTTTTTGAGCAACGTTTGCTGCACACAGGTCTGGGTGATTAGCTTTATTTATTTTATTCTGTCATTTAGATTCTTTTAGCTGCTCTTGGGTAGTTCTTATACTATTGTGTAGCACTGGGGTGTTACAAAGTGGTATCAGAGCCTAGGTTCACTAAGTGCACCAGCTTAGGGCGTCCGGCATTGTGGCTTTAGCTAGATTGCTCGATCTGTAGGGGATCACAACACCTGATTTGTTTGTTGCTTGCTTGTTTGTTGGTTTGTGGTAGCAGCAAGATGCCGCCTAGAGGTCGAGGTAGAGGCAGGACTCCCACAGCAAGTCCCGGCGAGGAGCAGGACAGTGGTTGGGGAGGTCTTCGACAGGAGCTGAGCCATATGATGCAGGGTTTTGCCCAGACTTTCGGCAAGAACAACACTGATGGGACCAAGGCAGACCCCTGGCTTAAGCAGTTCCGTCATTTGAGCCTGCCTACTTTTGATGGTAGGGGCAAGCCAGAAGAATGTGAGGCCTGGCTGCTTGAGATTGAGAAGGTCTTCGAGGGCTTGGAGTGTCTAGCTGAGAAGTGGGTTCGTTTGGCTACCTTTCAGTGTAAGGGAGATGCAGACCAGTGGTGGAGAGCCACCTGTCGTATGAAATTCCCTAACGCTGACTTGCTGATGATATCGTGGGAGGAGTTCCGAGAAGCCTTCTACGAGCAGTACTTTCTAGTGTATGAACGAGATCGACTGGATAGGGAGTTTAGAAACCTGAAGCAGGGTAGCATGTCTGTAGCCGATTATGAGGCGGCCTTCACCAGACTGGAGCAGTTCTCGCAGGCATTTGACACTGAGCAGTGCAGAGCCAAGAGATTTGTGGAGGGACTGACTCCAGCACTCAGATCGAGGGTCTTAGGCTACGAGTACCCCACTTTGGCTAGAGTAGTGGAGTTGGCGGCCTGTTATAAGGAGGACCGCAGATTGTTCTTGGAAGATCACCCCAAGAGTAAGGGTAAGGCGTTTGCTCCACGATCTTTTATTCCTGGGAGGCAGAGCTCAGGTAGTTCTGGGAGCTCTGGGAGGAAGAGGAAGGAGCACATCGAGTCTGTTGCTGGGGGAGGAGCTGGATACAGCCAGGCTGGTTCGAGCAGTGGCCCAGAAAGGAAGAAAACCTGTTATATCTGTGGGCACCCGGGGCATGTAGCAGCGCAATGTTATCATCGACAGCGGAACTCTGAGAAGATGGTCTGCTACAACTGTGGCATGTCGACCCGGGGGCGCGTATTGGGTGACATTCCTGTCACTCACGCGTATTTTCCTTTTTCCCTTGTTTCAGGTGCTCAAGAGTAGGAGCAGTCTAGTCTAGTGCATCTTTTCGAGCCACTTTTGCAGCACACAGGTCTGGGTGTTTAGCTTTATTTATTTAATTCTGCTATTTAGATTCTTTTAGTTGCTTTTGGGTAGTTCCTGTACTGTTGTGTAGCACTGGGGTGTTACACCATCTCTTAGCAACCAGCACATCTACTTTCAGAGCACCCTTTTGCATCCTTGAGCACCCCTAGCTGTGTCCAAAGCAACAAGGAGCAGATACCTTGAGCCACCTGTGACCATGCTGACCCGGGGGTCCAGTGCGGTGTCGCGCCAGAGGGAAGGAGATCACAGCCATGCCAAGATGGCGAAGGCGCAAGGAAGGATAAAAGAAAAAGAAATGAGGAGTCGCCACCTAGTCTTTTAAGGGAAAGATGAGGAAAACCACAGAAAATGAATGCCTGAGGTGCAGATGTGAAGGCTGGATGTCTGCTAACCAGAGGATGGGTAAGGATTCCTATTACACACGAGGAAGATGTTAGGCACCCTCGTATGCCCGAGAAACTCGGTCTTTCTAGTCTAAATTGCTTGCTAAAGGCTAGATGGATGTTTGCTAAGCTTGGATCATGCTCTAATCATGCTAATATGTATGCCATGACAAGACTGGATGGATGTGCAAGATGATGTGCGAAAACTGCGAAGAAATCCACATGAATCGGCAAAATCGCAGAAAATCACATGAAATGACGAGGTTTTTGTAAAGAACGCCTATGAAAACCATATTGATGTCAAAAGGATAAAAATTAGAGTCAATCCAAGTCCTCGGAATCATGGAAAAAGTTGTGAAAATCAAAGTAGAAATACAATCCGAAAATGGGCCAATGTGGGCCTTCCGGTCAATTAGTGTACGCCCTCAGGCGATGAAATCCAAATTAAATCAAAAATCTGAAATGTAGGATTAAGGTAAGTCAAATCGGATATTGGATAAGAAACTCTGAAGACAAAGTGAAGAAAGAAATCCACGAAGGATAGGCATGGGATGTCGACTCGCTAAACAGGGATACAAATGTGAGGAGAAGGATATGAAATACATGGATAAGTGCCTAAATGTGCAAAAACTCTAAAGAATGGCTTAGACAAGGACTATGCAAGATTGAGTGCAAAAATTGAGATGTATGCTCATGAATTGGAGGCACAGGGGCAATTTGGTCATTTTCCTAGCCAGATGTGACAAATGCTTGCATGGGAGTGATGCATGGCCTAAGTTATGTCAAAATCTGTGTCAAATGTCTAGAAGATGTTATTTGCAAGGAAACATGGAGGAGAAAATCTACAAAATGATGTAAACACAATAAAAGACAAACATAAGGGCCAAAATGCAAAATTCACAAAAAGGAGTGAGAATCTGGATGAAAAAAATGTTCATGACTCCTACTCTGACATGTAGATGATGGGTCCAATGTCAATGTGGCACTGGGATGTAAAAGTTGCACTTGGATGATTTCTTGGAAATTCAGGGTCTAAAGTGCAAAATTCACACATAAGTACAAATGTGACCAAAATGTGAGACTAAGGATCAAATCTCAATGAAAACATGATTTTTAAATGGAATCAATGATTAAATGCAAAATATGAAATGCATTCAGTGAAAAATATCCCAAAATATGCAAGAAAACATTTAAAACCTGAAATGATGAATTTGGAAATAATCTAAGGGCCTATGTGCAAATTATATATGCTCAGGAATGATTTGATTTGAATCCTGGGACTTTTATGCAAAATTTCTGGACCTGAAGGTGATAAAAATTGGGGTTTTATATTGCTCAGTGCAATTATGGAGTTTCCCAAGGTCGAGGATGCAAAATGCATGAAGAAAACTCATTTTTTAACGTTTTGGGGGCTTAATGCAAAAGACTAGGACCAAACTGTAAAGAAAATTAAATTTTAATGATAATCAGTGTGATTTTCAAATCTTTTTGGGCTCAGATTGCAAATTTCCTAGAGAAAAATCATTTTAAGGGATTCCAGGGGCTAAATGCAAATGTTCAGGACTTAAATGTGATAAAAACTTAATTTTAATGATGATCAGTGTGATTTTTAGAAACTTTAGGGTCCAGAATGCAAATTTCACAGAGAAAACTTATTTTAAAAAGTTTCATGGGACAAATGCAAATGTTCAGGACTTAAATGTAAAGAAATCATATTCCAAGGGCTTAGATGTGATAAAAACATGCATTAATATGTTAGGAATTAAAAAATAAAATATTCAGGGGGTAACATGCAAAATCCACAGAGAAAATAAAAGAAATAAATGTATTTTAAAACTACAGGGACTAAAATGCAACTGTTTGGACCCATATGCAATAAAAAAGGACTTAAATGTAATAAAATAAGTACTTAATAAAAATAAACCTAAACTAAAGGGGCCTGGCCTAAAACGAGTTTATTCGAAGATCGCCGGAGGGTCGTCGGCGTTCTCCCTCCGGCGATCTCTCTAGCGAGGCAGCAGCGGCGATCCAACGGTAGAGGGGGATGTGCAGCGGCTGAGGAAGCTTCCCGGAGGCACGACGATCATCCCTGGAAGGTTGGGCAAGGCTGGGGAGGCTTGAGGCCTCCCCCCCACCTCGCGCTCGGCAAGGACCTCTGACCAGTGACGGGGAAGACGACGGCGCGATGCGGCGGTGTCCCGGAGGCTGGAGCGACGCGGTGGTGCCTGAGAAAGCACCAGGGAGCCACGGCGAGGTAGAGAGGAGTGTCGGTAAGGCTCGGGGAGGTCTAGAGGGCTCCTCCCACCTTCGACTCTGGCGACGGGAACGGCGGAGGTCGTCGAGGCGCTGTGGTGTTCTGGGCAACAACGTGGCGGTGCGGAGGCATTTGTGGTGACACAGAGAAGCTTCCGAAGCAACGTCGTGAAGCGAAGTGGCCTGGTGCGCTCGAGTGCATCTTCGACGACGAATGGCAGAAGCGGCATGGACTGCGACGCGATGACGGGCAGGAGGGAGGCTCACCGTTGTAGCCAGATCCTGAGCGCCTTAAAAGATCCTAAGGGGACTACTGAATTGAAACAAGGGGTAAAGAGGGGTACCTTGTGGGTGAAATGTCCTCTCTGACGATCTTCAATGGCAGCGGCGACGTTTCCGGCGATGCTCCGGTCGCTGGGATGGAGCTTTTTGGACTGGGGAAAAGGACGTGGGATTACTCCAGTGGTTTCGTGGGTTTATTGGGTTCTAGAGATAGGCTATGCACGCTGGTAGAGACTGGATGCAGAAGGTCTGAAGGTCTCAAGGTCGTCGATGGCAGGGGGGACTTTATACTCCAAGGAGGCTCTTTGGAGCCATTGATCCTCCTCCCTCCAGTGGATGAGCGTCGTTGGATCGGGCGTGAGCTGGAGGAGGCTGGCCAAAGATCGCGGAGGCTGAGATCTACTCCAGATTCCCTGGGATTGCTCGCCGGAGCTCTCGCCGGAAAATTAGGGTCACTGAAATTATTTTTTGACTTGTATAAGGTTTTAAATTGCATTTTTGAATTACACAGTATTGGGCTTAATGGGCTTAGGGTTTTGGATTTTTATTTTGGTTTTTCTTTTGATTTTCTTTTTGGAATTTTTAGGGATTTTTAGGGTTTTAATTTTAGTTTTTTAATTGGATTTTGTGGGTTTAGTTTGATTTCTTAATTTTGTAATTTAGGGTTTAATTAGGGTTTTGATTTGTTTAGGTTTTTTTGTTTTGGGATTTTTAGTGATTTTTTAGGGTTTTGATTTTAAGTTTTTAAATTAGGGTTTTGAATTTTAATTTAGGCTTTTTATTTATGTTTTATGATTTTAGTTAAATTTGTGATTAAGTTAGGGTTTTGATTACTTAGGTTTTTTGTTTTGTTTTTTTTTTAATCATTTTAGATTTAGGGTTTTGGATTTCAATTTGGAATTTGGGTTTAGTTAGGGTTTATGGTTTTAATTTAGGATTTTTGAATTTTAATTATGTTTTATGTTTTTAATTTAGGGTTTTTGTGTTTTAATTAGGTTTTATGTTTTTAATTTAGGGTTTTAGTGTTTTAATTAGGTTTTATGTTTTTAATTTAGCGTTTTTGTGTTTATTTATGGTTTTATGTTTTTAATTTAGGGTTTTTGTGTTTATTTAAGGTTTTTGGATTGCTTTAGGATTTTGAATTTTAATTAATTAGGATTTCTATTGGATTTTAAGTGGATTTAATTAGATTTTACTTAATTAGGGTTTTTATTTGATTAATTAGTGTTTTTATTTGATTTTAAGTTGATTTAATTGTATTTTTTTAATTAGGGTTTTTATTTGATTAATTAGGGTTTTTATTGGGTTTTAAATTGATTTAATTTGATTTTACTTAATTAGGGTTTTTATTTATTAATTAGTGGTTTTATTGGGTTTTCATTGGATTTATGTGGATTTTACTTAATTATGGTTTTTATTTGATTAATTGGATTTTAAGTGGACTTAAATTTCATTTTGGTTTGAATTAGGGTTTTTTTTGTTTTATTAATTTGATTTTATTTGATTTGTTTGGTTTCAAGTTTAATTGGGTAAGAGTGGGCTAGTGTGGGCCTGACTGGGCTAGGGTTTTGGGTCGTCACAACTAGAGCATCATTTGGAGGAGCCTGCTGCCAAGTGACTTCAAAATTGGGGTGTCTACACCACCCAAGGAAGGGACATCATAGGTAAAATTCCCTTACTCATCTTCACATGGGCTTTGCATGATATTCTGAATAAACTTACACTAAAACTAGGTTGATATACTGTTTGTATGTTAATGTTTCTTTGCACCTTTTTGTTTAAATTGTGTGTTCATGATGTTCTTTTATCTATTCACTGTTTGTTTATCATGGTGATTTCTTGCACTGTGTGGTCTTTTTGGGCAATGTATCATAGTCTTATGAGGCTGTTGGCCATGATTATGGGCTGTGATGCATCCTTTGCATGCTATATCATGTCCCCATGCTCCCTAAGTCAGCCAAGATACCCTCATGAATCATAAAATCTTCCATAGGTAGTTGTAGTCCTTGAGAACCCATGAATATGCATGACGAAGGAGAGAATGATATGAATGTTTTAGACTTGATTATTTAGTGTGATTATGTTCCCTAGCATCTGGGTTAATGATCTGAATAATCAGTAATATAATCAATCACATACATCTAGCCCAGGCTCTAAAATCAGATTGCAGTCTGTAACAGAGTATCTGAAATACACCAAGCTGGCGCACCAGGCTGGAGCACATCACTGGAGCACCATCTTGGCATACCAGGTTGGAACACATCACTAGAGCACCATCCTGGCGCACCAGTCTGGTCACAGGATGCAAACAGTAGATTTTGCATCATAGTTTGCATGCTTTCCTGTTTGTTTTGGATTCTGATCTTTTTTGTGTTTGATCTCTGATATACCATGTTCATGCTTGCACAGTTTCATCATGTAATAACACTATTTGCATTAGTTTTGCATCTAGTAAAGTTGGCTTTCCACTAGGGTTTGGTGAATTGGTTGCCTATCTGGACTCCTGTCTAGAGAACTCTTTTGCACCAGTCCAGGATCCAGATCCAAGTAGCATAGCTGGGATTCATTAGCCTTTATCAGAATAGGAGTTTTATGGTCTTGTGTGAGGTTTATTGCCCTTGAGCACAAGACCCATGTCATGGTGTCTTGCTTCCACTCTTTCTTTTATGACCTTATGGAAAAGGGAGGAACTCATATATGATTAGGTTTTTCAGATGTCTAGGATGTGTTTTAGATGGTCTCAACATGTTTGTACGATTTTATATCGCATAGCATATCAGTCTGGTTGCTCTGCAATTTCTAGGTCTCACTTTAGTGGCATACATTGTTAGCACACTTTAGTGGAGCACTTAGGTGGCCCACCACATAGGAGCACATTTCTGGCGCACCAAATAGGCACACCTACCTGTTTCAGTGCACCAACAGTGGCTTTTTGGCATGGTATTTAGCATGGTTTCTGATTTGTTTTCCCTCTAGTTTTCTTCGTGTGTTCTCCTGAATATATCAGGACAACACATTTCTGATTTCATACTCATTTATGCATGATAGCTTAGGTTTTGCATGTAGCAAAGCGAGAACGTTAGCCACTCAATATTATTGGATCTATGGTTATATTCGTGCAATATCTTTGCACCGATGTTTGATCCACAACTTGAGTGACCTTTCAGAGCATTAGGACACATCCTATAGTCCCTCTACTCATGTTTAGCATAAGGTACCATTTGCATATAGCGTCGCATTGCATATTGCCCTCGGCCTACAGAAACAGGCTGTAACGCCAACATTTTCACATAAGTAAACGAAAAACCCAAGAAAGACCGATTTCTCGGGTGCATGGGGGTGCCTAATACCTTCTCTATGCGTAACAGGGATCCTTGCCCAATTCTTTGGTTCATGTTGACCTTTTTCCATTGTTTTATTGCATAGTTTAAGTGTTTTAAAACGGTTTCCTCGTCTCCCATTTTTAAGTAGACTAGGTGGCGACTCTCGCATTTCTATCATTGTTTTTTTGCTTTTTCCGTGACTTTGCTGGCCCTCGTGCATTTGGCCTTGCGTGCCATGCTTGAGGCTGTCGTCGGCATGGTTACATCACCGAGTTGAAGAATCGTCTTGTCATGGTCCCAGTTCTGACTCTACCATCAGAAGTGGAGGTTTTATGGTATACAATGATGCCTGCGAGATCGGGTTGGGGTGTGATCTGACGCAGCAAGGGAAGGTAGTAGCTTATGTCTCCTGATAGTTAAAGGACCACGAAAAGAATGACCCCACCCATGACTTAGAGATGGCAGCAATGGTGTTCGCCTTGAAGATTTGGAGACATTATTTGTACGACAAACAATTTGAAGTCTTCATTGACCACAAGAGCTTAAACTATATCTTTTCGTAGAAGGATTTAAACCTGAGACAGAGGAGATGGGTGGAGTATGTCAAGGACTATGATTTTAGCTTGTCGTACCTCCTAGGAAAAGCGAACGTGGTCATAGAGGCACTAAGCAGGCGCACATACGTCCTAGCCAACTTGATGATCAAGGAGTGGCACCTGATGTAGCAGTTGGTCGAGTGTAAGCTATGGAGATAGTCTTAGGGAGTAGTGTAGACTCTGTTGGTGAACCTGTCAGTTCGTCAAAGGATGGTAGAGGCCGTCATTGTAGCTCAGTAGCTAGATCCCTTTGTAAGGGACACCTGGCAAAAGTTGGAGGCGGGAACAGTGTCTCATTTTTGAGTTGCTGTAGACGGTGGATTGTGGTACAATCTCCGATTGTACGTGCCTTAGGTAGAAGAGATAAAGAAGAGTTTGCTAGAAGAGGCCCATCGTTCTAGGTATATAGTTCACCCAGGAAGCACCAAGATGTATAAAGATTTAAAGAAAAAATTTTGATGGGCTGGGATGAAAGGGGAAATAGCAGAATTTGTGGTGAAGTGCGTCACTTGCCAAATACTGAAAATAGAGCGTTAGAAGCCTAGAGGAACTTTGTAGCCTCTGGATATCCTAGTCTAGGAATGCGAGCACATGTCAATGGACTTTGTCATCAGATTGCCCAAGACCAAAAGAAAGAATGATACAGTGTGGGCAATCGACGACCGACTCACCAAGTCAATGCACTTTCTGCCTATGAGAGTGAGTCTTCCCTTGCTACAACTAGTAGAACTATACGTGGCAGAGATAGTCAGGTTACATGGGGTTCTAATATTGATCGTGTCTGACAGAGGCACTAGATTTACATTTACATTTTAGGGGGCTCTGCAGGAGGCATCTAGGATAGTATTGAACTTCAACACTGCCTTCTATTCCCGGATAGATGGTCAGACCAGAAGGACAATCCAAACCCTAGAACATATGCTGTGGCCCTATGCCCTGGATTTTGGAGGCAGTTGGAAATCATTTGCCACTTGTAGAGTTTGCTTACAACAACAGTTACCACGCCAGCATCGAGATGGCACCATATGAGGCACTTTATGGTAAGCCATGCAGGACACCCACCTGTTGGAATGAGGTGGGCGAGCGATAGCTAGTAGGACCAGATATCGTGTAGCAGTACAAGCATAAAGTGGACCTGATCAGGAAAAGGTTGCTTACTGCATAGAGTAGACAGAAGAGCTAGGAGTAGGCCCTTGGAGTTTGAGGTGGGAGACTTCGTCTTCCTTAAAGTGATACCAACCAAGGGTGTGGCGAGGTTTGGTAATAGAGGCAAGTTAAGCCCTCTCTACATAGGACCATACCAGATCATCAGAAGAATAGGAGGTGGCATACAAGTTGGACGTACCTCTAGAGCTAGCCAGTGTGCACAACATCTTCCATGTGTTGATGCTGAGAAAGTATTTAGCAGATGCGTCTTTGGTTATTCCAGTACAGCCAGAAGAGCTTCAACAAGACTTGTCCGTGGCAGAGGATGTCATACAAATATTAGATAGAAAAGAGCAAGTCCTCAGAAACAAGATTATCTCTCTTGTGTTGATTCAGTGGCGACACCACAGAGTAGAAGTGGCAAACTGGGAACGTAAGACAGACATCTTGGCTCAGTGCCCGCACTTGTGTTACTAGAAGGAAATTTCAGGGACGAAATTCTTTTAAGGGGGTAGGATATCTGGACCCTGTATGGGATGACTGCGTATGTGAGGCACGGAAGAGATGCACGTATGTGATGCGCGACTGAGCTGCGTGTGTTTCCTAGAATAGAATCCCGAAATATGTAAACTTGTACCCATGCATTTGTATAAGAAGTGATTAGTGGAATATGGGTTTTGATGCTTGATTTTGTGCTCACTCCTCTATGGTACATCTATGTACATTTTTAGACTTTTGTATTGCCTCGTATTTTGGTATTTGTATATCGTATACATGTATTGCCTCGTATTTTGGTATTTTTATACTGTACACACCAACAATAGCTGCATAGTGTCATGCTGCCCAACATTGTGCAACCATGCCTTGCCATCGCCGCTCCCTCCCTTGCTCTACAGACAGTGTCGCCTGAATCTCATCCATGCCTTGACTGTTGCTGCTGGCGGCTGGAAACACCAGGAGATGGGAGGAGATAAGAAAGGGAAGAGAGAGAGAGAGAGAGAGAGAGAGCTGGCATTAGGGAGAAAATTCAGAGAGAGAGAGAGAGAGAAGAGGAACCAAAGAGGGGGAGAGGAAGAGGGGTGCCATCAGAGGAGAAGGAGTTCCACCAGAGGCCATGGTGATTGTTAGAGGGGAGGAGATCACCGGGGAGCACTAAGAGCTTGCCGGAGATGAGAAAAACACTGGCAACCCAACAGAGTACGTGACCCATCCCTTCTTCTCTCTATTCTAGTTGATTCCCATGCTTAGTTAATGATGCAAATTAGTTAAAAACCATGAAAAATAGTAGAATGACAAGAGATCATGAATTCACAGAAGTTTAATGAGTTTATGAAAATTAATCAAGGATTTTCAGTGGTTTTTCCTTGAGCATGCCTAAGTATGCACGACTCATCTTTCCTCTCCATCTGTTTTTGATTCCTTGCCTGATTGATGACGCCATTTTAAATAAAAACCATGAATATAGGTAGTTTGGCATGAGATTATGATTTTACAAAGGTTTCATAAATTTATGAGAAGTAATCGAGAATTTTTCAACGATTTTCTCGAGAACTTGCTTCAGTGTTTCTCTGTGATACTTTATGCCTTATGATTTTATATCTTGAGAACTATAAATCAGATCTTGATGAAACTTGTGCCAAAAGATTGTAGACTCAGAGATCTTTAGATTTAGTATTTTTGTATGGTTTTTAGGTGGCCGAAGATAGGTTCGATTGGTGCTCCAATTTGGAGTAGAATTTCGGCAATCTTGTTTCTAAGTTCACTGTAAATAGGTGGGCCGCAGTCTGATTGTGTGTACTTGTCGAGCGGTCGAGTTGCGCAGGTTCCACAGGCTTTTTCTAGAACAAATGAAACACCTAATGAAGATTTGATTAGTGGAAGATATGGTTTTTAATCCCTGTATAAGTTATCCTAGAACAAAAGACGTTTAGAAAGGATGTTTTGAAAGAAAATATAAGATTTAAAAGAAAGATTTCTGGTTTTGAGTTAAGATTTTCTAGAAAGATTCTGGTTCAGAAAAGAGCTTTAGAAAGTGTTATTTTCAGAAAAAGAATAGTTTGACAGAAATGATTTCCATAACAAAAAGATTTAGAAAAGAATTTTTGAAAAGAAATGCATGTTTTTTAGAAAAGAGATTTTAGAATTAGTGTTTGTCTCGAGTGAAAGAAATTGGGTGCCAAGCGAGTTAGTGTTGATTGGGCCCTGTGTACAGCCAAATGAGTTAGTGTTGATTGGGCCGTGTACTCAACCAAGCGAGTTGGTGTTGGTTAGGTTGGGTGAGGTAGCTCGAGAGCTTGATGGACCAAGCAAGATCACCAAAAAGCTTGAAACACCAAGAAAATTAGTGAGGCGTTGGAAGAATGCATCCCCGTGCAAGAGAAAAGAATAGTACGACGTGTTGGTCCGAAATGGTAGACACTGTTGGCTTTATTAGCCTTATCTTGATTTTGATGATAAGAAAAGACTAATGTGCTTTATGAGAATATTTCATAGTTCATATTTGCAAGGAAGATCATTGAAAAACTCAGAAAGATTGAAGCCTAAAAGGGACGATATTTGAAGAGGGAAAAGATCCATGTGCTACCAAGAAGAATTCAAGATGAAGGAAAAAGAGAAGAAAAATTAAATAATATTTGTAATTATTTTGATGTAATTTTCTATTTATGTGTGTACCTAGGAACTTGTATTAATCTCCCAAATATCCACATAGAACCATAGGAAAATTGCCTTAGCCCCAAAACCAATCATTCATTGAAAAACATTCATTATAGGTCTAAGGGCATTTTCGGCATACCGAATATTTTCAGAATACCGAATCAGGAGAAAACGGCACATCAGACGGCACACCGAAATTTAAGGAACAAAGGAAGCTGAAAGCAAATTCGGCACACCGAAACATTTCGGAATACCGAATTAACCCGACCGTTACATATTTCGGTCGACCGATTATTTTCAGCATACCGAATTTTATGTCAGTAAGCAAAAGATTTACTAGTCGTTAGACACACTTAGAGGCAAGCTTAACACTATAAATTAAGGTCCATATGCATCTCACAAACCACTGATTTTTATTGAGCTATCATACTTTTAGTGCTTCAAGTGAGTGAGTCAAAATTCCATCCATATACTTCCTACTCACATAAAGCTTCAAGCTACTCAAATTTCCAAGCATTCCACTTCTATATCATTAGAAAAACTCCCAAGGCAAGAGTGCTCCATTTTTATCCATCCACTTAGCCAAATTGAGTTTGGGAGATTGTAGAAAAAGAAGTTGTAAAATCCAAATGTAAAGGTTCTTCTCCGGATTGAGAGAAGGAAGCTGCGTTTTCTTGCAGAGCTTGGTGAGGATTTGTCAAGGGTGTACGACACGATCTTGGCCCGGAACAAGATCAGGTTAGTAAAATTCTCGAGGGGTTCTCGAGGAGTGGACTAAGTCAGGGAGGCTGAACCACTATAAATCTACTTGTGCATATTCATTGTCTCTCCCCTTTCTTTGTATGCTTTAACATAATATCAATTTCTTAGTTATATTCAAATTCCTTGAAATATTATAAATTGATAAACAAACTTTAAAATTGGATAATTACTTACTAAATCACTATTCACTCCCCCTCTAGTGAAGCCTTAGTATCCTACAGACACCTGCAGAAGGTCTTTTATCGTGGTAGTGTAGGAGGTTGAGGTTGGTGCCTCTCCCTCCATTCGTGGTCAGGTCACCCCTGCTGAAGGTGACACTAGAAAAAGAGATTTTCAGATTTCAGATTCAGAATCAGTTTTAGGCTAGAATCGAGCTTGGTTTTGGCTTTTAAGTTATAACCAGATTCTAGCCAAGATAAGACAGTGTTTTAGGGCTAGTCCAGCTAAGTTTGTGTTTTTATCAAATTTGAGTCTTGTGGATTTAGGCTGGAATCTAGTCTCAGAATAGTTTTCTGAAATGCATTAGAATAGAGCATGGTTTTCAGAAAAGAAAGAACGTTTTGGAAAAGCATGTTTTGCCGAGACTTTCTTGAAAATGGTTTTTTCTAGAATTTTAATCAGCATTCTAGTTTAATAAGAACTAGATTAGAGTTTTACAGGAAAGTTTTCCAGAAAGATAATCAAAGTTTTATTTTTAAAAGCCTAGGTTTAGAATCTTGACTATTTTCCGCTGTTTTGTTGGACACGTACTAGATGACTTAGAAGTCACTCATGCGTTTTTAATTGTTTGGTTTTCTTGTGTATAATTGGAGTGCAGTCAGTTCTAGTATTCGAGATTTTGGAAGCCACTAGCCGCACATAGGTTAGGGTAGTAGTTAGTATTTATTATAAATTTCTGTTGTTACTAATTTAGCAGACTCAGACTTGGATTAGTATTACTCTATGGCATCTTGTGGTTGCGGGGTGTTACACAAGTAGCTCACAACCCAAGGGGAATTATCCATCCTTGAAGGTTGGCCAAAAGTCTCGGTCTCTTGTTCCCATAAAAACACAAAACACTTCGAACTCACCCTGAGAAAACGACTCTCGACTCTAGAGATAGCACTCATCCTTAGAAGTTGATCGAGAGCATCAGTCTCTTGGTCCTCTAGAAATCCTTTTCCAAACCCATTTGCAAATCTATGGATTCTCTTTCCAAAACTCTTTGGAAACCATTGCGAAAATCATTAAAATATCTTTTCAAAATCTCACAAAATACTGTGCCCATAATCGGCACTAATACCAAAATTGAAAGTCCACAGTCCAAAGCATTGCTTTGATAGCTTCTCTGTCAGGCTTAGAAACCACATCGTGGGAGCGCTTGAGTTCTAGAGCACCTAACTCGACCCACGACGATAACCCAAGCAAAACATTCAACAATAGCGTCATCAAGGTATCAAACTCACCCAGAAGACATCACACCTGAACAACCACAATCAGAATTCTATGCTCTGGTGCCCAAGTGTAAGACACTTAGTAGCTCATATTCTTCTAGAGCACAGCTAGATCAGAGTCAAACATCCAGCACAATACCATTGAATACCACATTCAACACACCACACAAAAAACAACACAAGTCTTAAATCTAGGGATGATATTATGATCCCTAAAGTCCATTCAAAATAATTGGAGAAAGGCCGATTATCGCTATATCATATCATCTTATACCTCGGGTGAACTTTCGCTAATTCAATTTAAGCCAACACTACAATAATTCTAATGATTATTCTAATCATTTATGCCAATATAGTTATCTCCCTAGGATTTATATATATATATATAAATAGATATATATATATACATAAATATATGTATACATATATATATATAGGCAAGAGATCAGTTGCATCCTCCCTCAAATTTGTTAATTTGAGGGAAGATGCATCATTATGGTTGATTGTTAATCTAGTGGCTAGTATTGAAACCACTTATTTAGAGATAAAA
>JAMKQA010047350.1:0-11280 GCA_024699735.1 Posidonia australis | reverse complement strand
AGGTGGATTTTAGCTGGATTAAGTGGTTTATTTGCTTTTTAGTGAATTTTAATGGGTTTTAGTGTTTTATTGGGTCATGTGGGCTAGTGTGGGTCTGATAGGGACCTACGTGGACTAGGGTTTTGGTGGTCGCGACCAAAGCATCAACCGGAGGAGCCTGCTGCCAAATGAGCTCAAAATTGGGGTGTCTACAACTGTAACTAAAGCTCATCTTCAGGAAACAATGTACGGCTAGTAACTCCTACTCAGGCATCGAAACTAGACTGCACTCTAACCTACACTTGAAACCAAACAAAGCATGCTTGAGTGATATCTAAGTCACCTAGTACACTCCCCAAACACACACACACAACAACAACTCAGTAAACTACTAATAATGTAACTTTTAATTTATAAAACTTGGTTTCTTTAGAAAATCCATTCCAAAACATTATTTCCTCTTTTCCTTTAAAACACTTGGAAATCTGTTTCCAAAACATGTCTTTTCAAAACTCAAGTCACTTGTTCAATGTTTGGGATTTCTTCCCAAAGCCATGTCATTTTCAAAACTTATATCTCTTTTTCAAAACTCATCTTTTCTTTTCTTCATGAATTTTTAAAACCTTTCTCTTATTCCAAGAAATCCATATTCTTAACTAGATCTAGCCTAAAACACAATGCCTCACAAGGTTCAAAACCAAAATCATAAACATTATCCAGTAGCTGGTTAAAACCACAATTCTTATTTAATTCTAGGATTTTAGGACCAATCACAGGTCCAATCCTAGCCAAACTACATCTTTTCATTTTCACACAAAACCAACACTTTCTTATTCATTTCCACTTTCCTTATTGATGTTACCTTGATCAGGGGTAACCAAGCACACAAGCAATAGGTGAGGACACCATTTCCCTACCTCTCTGCAATGCCATGGTGAAATTCCCCGTGCGGGAGGACACTGTCCCAGCCAACTAGCCCCAATTTCTTTTCATATATGCACGGGAATACGTCTTTATCTGACGTCCCATCGGTGACCCGAACAACTAGGTTCAATAACCCAGGCCTAGCCTATACCGTCGGTGACCCAGACACCTAGGTCTCAAATCCTAGGCCCAGTCTACACCGTCACAAACATTGGTAGCCACGGTCGTGTCTGACAATTGATATCTTTACAATTCGTCTACACCATCCACTCATGGTCCCACATTGGCAACCACGGTCGTGTCTGACAATTGGTTTCTTTGGAGTGTCATTCTCCTACCATATCGTCAACACTAACCCTCGTGATTCCACAACACATTATTAGTGTTTTATTTTCAAAAACTCTTAAATTTTCTTTTTAAACCATTCCCATTTCATCTTTTCATTGCAAGAATCTTTTTCATGCAACACATGACCCTCCACTAGAGTCCCAACTCAAAACCATGTGTTTAAAATCACAAATTGGGTCTCATGCCCAAAAACCACACATTTAATCATCTTTTATTCATTTTTAGGGCTTCAAGCCCAAAACCACTTCCAAATTCACTTATTTGGATATTATAAACGTCATTAACACATACTCAATATCCATCTAAAACCATTCATCTCCATTTTCTATTCACATTTTATCTATTTGGGCCAGTGCAAAATCGACAGACCGAATTTCAGGTTCGGTATACCGAAAATCCTTGATTCGATATACCGAATCTTTTCGGTATACCAAAACTCTTTGTTTCGGTCAACCAAAGGTTTTTGGTCTACCGAAACCTAGGGCTTACTGAAAACTGATAGGGATTCGGTAAACCAAATCCAGTTCGGCATGCCGAATCTCCTGTGCCCTGAACACTTCCCCTGCTTATGAACCAAACGTTCGTCGGGAATGGGGACCTCTAGTGGACTCCTCAAACATGCATAATAAAACATGAATAAATCATAGGGTGTAGACCCTTGAGTCTACTTCAAAACCCCCTCAAACCATATTTCATTCCATTCATCATGCTATTCATATGAAAATCATAAAGGCATAGAGCTCTCGTTTATAATTACTGTAGCATGCATACCTAAAATTCATGTAAATCTACACAGTTTCATCCTAACAACATGATCTCTACATATTCATGCTAATCATCATATTCTCATCCATTCTATTATTTTTCTGAGATTTTACATGCATTTTACCCATTTTTCATACATTTAACATATTATGCTAAAAATGTGAACAAGAGAGGAAGAAGGGCCACGTACCTCAAGCAACACTCCAGCGACTTGCCCTGCACTCCGGCAAACCTCCCACGCCCCGGCAAAGCTCTTCCCCACCGATGAACCACGCAGACAAACTCTCCTCTTCTAGCTCGCGCACCACTCCTTCTTCCTCTTCTCTCTCTCGACTGCCTTCCCTCCACCTTCTCCTCCCTCTTATCTCCTCCTCTTCCCGTGTCACGTCGGCCTCCCATCGCATCACCTTGCGTTGAAGGGGACAGGGCAGCACAAGCGTTTCTGTGGTGGCACGGGTCAAGGGAAGGAGAAGAGAGGAGAAGAAGAAGAAGAAAACTCGTGAGGGAGAGAGAGAGAAAAAGGAAAGAAAGAAAAGGAAAAAGACAAGCATGCAAATCGAGATGACTGTGTATCCTCAAACCAGACTCCACATTGGTCTCATAACACAAGCAGGTGCACAGAAAGCCAACCAAACCTCACAATCATAAGAAACAATAGATTATCCATTAATAAATCATTTATACAATATTACAATTAATTACATGGTTTACATTTAAAATGGATAATCAGGCCCAAATGTCACACATAGTCCCTCCTCTATGTCCATCCGCTCCTAGAAGCTCAGATCCTTGAGATCCAACCTCCTTCTACAGCCAAAGCGCACCTCCAAAGCTTCATAAAACCAACCTCTACTTCCTTCGACTCCCACGTCAAGGCACCAAGGGTGAAGGGAGTATCATTTCAATTATGCTTTTTTTTTATTAACATAAACCATTGCATTCATAACTACTCATACCATATACACGTGGGGACAACCCCCAGTTAGTATTTTATTTCATTTATTCATGTTATTCGTTGTTTATTTTTGTTACTATTTACTACACTTAGACTAATATAGATTTCTTTGTTTTTCTTGTTTATTTTGAAGGGAAGGATATTACAAAGCACGAGGAAGCCGCTGGGCAGCATCCTACCATCAACCTAGTGAACCGAGAACCCTTGCAATCACTACCACCGCATCTTCTGTAGGCATCTTGTCAACCGGTCTCAACAAATCGACATATGACGATCACAAGAATTGACAAAATGAGTGGACATCTCGATGATTCTACAATACCCCCTCAAATCCGCATCCACAGCGCTTTTCTCCCTTTTCTTCCCTTACGCCTCATTACGCCTCTTCCTTTCTTTTCTCCTTCCTCTGACCTCCACCTCCCAGTGCTTCCCCCTGCGCCTCCACCTCCTTGTGCCTCATTGTGTACGTCTACCTCCACCTCCCCGTGCCCTCCATCAATGCTCGCTTCAGCACTCATCAATGCCTACCTCTACCTCCCTGTGTTCTTTGTCAATGCTCGTCGCCCACCTCAGCACCCATCACTCTCCATCAGTGCTTGTCACCCTTTGTTAGCACCCTCCCTCTCAGCACCCATTGCACGTCTCAATGCTCCCCTCACCCCTTTACCCTTGACATAATAGGAACTAGGGTTTCCACCAGTCTTCGCTATGAACTGTGCAAGTAAGAATCGCTCCACCAGTTCGATCTCTACCTCTTTCAGAGTAACAAGAGTTTAGCTTTGGGTCTTTGATTTTGACATGAATTCGTTGATTTAGGGTTTTTTTTTCCTTAATCTCTATTTGTTAGATGTAATATCTAGTGAAGCTCTGGAAATGATAGCGGCTTTGTACTCATGGACGTACAACATCTCATTGATTTCCTTCCCAATTTGCTAGTACGATGATGATACTTGTTATGTTCTTCTTGCAATTCTTGTTCTCCTTTTATTGTTGGTGTTAATGTTTGTTTCTCGAGATTTTGGAGTTTGAGGTTTCCTTTCTACTGCTTTTGTTTGGGGTGGGATGAATTGAGAAGAGTAAAGTACTTCTAGTGTTGGTGTGTTGTTGAAACTAGTTACTAGAATACTACCATACATCAAAAAAAACAACTAAGACGAATATGGATGTACAATGACCAGCTTGACATGTTTTGCACTTGCAATCATAATTAATGGATAACAGAGATGGTCTAGCATAGAAAACATCTGACCTAGTGACAAATCTATCGAGAATAGAATAACAAAATATATTATTACATTAATTATATTACTGTATTAATAAAAAGGAGAGTTAACTAACCTTTACAAAAATTGCAATCCTACTCACGCTGAAAATTGACTTGGAGAGGACACCAGTAACACTAGTAAATCTGGTTCCTACTCTTTTAATCCCAAAACAATGGAAGGAATCAATCCTTGCACACAAATTTTTCATATGCCAAGGCAAGACTACTTGCAATATTTTTTCTTTCCTGTTACTTATTTTTTGATCTTAGTAACTGAAGGTTGTTTATCTCCTCCAACCACAACACACCCTCTAAGGCAGACCACTCATCCATCTCAATTACCCCTGCATTACCATTTGAAGGTCTTTTATGTGATTGAGATCCAACTATCTGCTTTGGGGTTTTCTCTGATTCCTCTAGCAGAAAGTCACAAGAGGCTTGAACAGTGTCAGACCTTGCTAGTGCATCTGCATTGGAAGGATCGGTGTTCTCATCACCAGTTTCTGGTGTATCCATTGTTTCAGTGGGTATTTGGCTCTCTGTGTAGGAAGCAATGCTGCTGGGAATATCTGCATTCAAAAAGAGGCAGACTACCGCACTTGTCGTCGATTTTGGAGGTTGGGTACTTGCACCTCCTGGTTCGAACTGCCAAGTCCACCAAGGATCGGGCTGTAGAGGAGCGAGTGGGAGATGGAGCAACAACATCCACCACTTCCGTATTTGAGAGCACATCCCAGATATAAGAAAATAGGATATAAGACTCGTTGCACTGTCTGACAATATTATAAATAGTTTAATTTTCAAATCTATACGAGTTTGTGTGCAACTACAATGGTAGTACGGTACAAAAAATTGAGTTATAGCACTAGGTGTAAAATCCAAGTAAAGGTGGCAGTAACTGCATATAACTTGCTGTCTTAAAAAAGGGGGTTGGAATATATTTATTTGCATTTCCTGAAGACATACTTAAGGTCTAAAGATTTCTATGAGAAATTCGCACAATTCAATCACAGCAAACTGGAACTTTAGCAATAGACAAAGCTGTTTTTAGAATGCATTTCATTTAAATCTAGACAAAGCTTGCGCACGTTATATGTTTTCATTTCCTTTACTTAGTTGGTTTCTAACTAGGTAATGTATTCTTGGTCATACATTTTCATTATGTTTTTCCAAGTTTCATCTTTCAACATGACAATCTATCTTTTCCTTGGATAATGTATTGTTGTTCATGTATAGATTATATTTATTTCAAGTTTCAGCTTTCGAGAGGATAATCTGTCTTTTCTACTTATCTATTCTAATTGGTTTGCAGACGAAGAAATTCTACTTTTGGAGGTATGCCTGAAAAGCCAATTTATATTTTGATTATGCCCAAATTTCATTCACCTATTTTTCCCGCACATGGAGATGTCACCCTTTTTCTTTGTTACTTTTTGCAATTAGTGTCCTTATTGGAGTTGAGTTTATGATTAGTAAACTGTTGATATTTTCTCTTAACCATTGAGATGTATGGTCTAAGAAACTGGTCTGAAGTTGCAGAGCACCTTGGAACCAAGACTAAGGACCAATGCATTGAGCACTACACTAGTGTCTACCTGAATTCTCCTTGATTTCCTCTTCCGATGCGGTCATTACATTGGCTTGTTCCTAAATATCTTGTGGAATAATGGTTATTCTTTTTGAACTTATGATAGCTAATGTTTACTGATTTGGCATCTTGCTCTCGCGAAAAAGTGTGATTTTGCTCCGTGCCCTATCTCTGTGCGTATAACCCCTGTGAAACCCTAACGCTATGGCGTCTGGACGCCACAAACCTTCCGGTCGCCGCGACGCTATCCCTCGTCCTTATAACCTCCGCTCGCGCAAGGCTGAACTGGTTGTCGAGGTTCTCTCTGCGAGCCCCTCGCCCGTTAAAGCGCACCGTCGGTCGGTAATATCTTTCTCCCCTTCTTCGACGACAGTCCCTGTTCAGGGAAGTCGGAAGAGGAAAGCTTCTTCTTCTTCTCCCCTTCCAGATCTCCGATTTGACTTCTGTGGTCGGAGGATAGCTTCCGCTTCTCCTCCTGGGCCCCGACGGGGTAGATCCTCCTTGGATGATCCCCGATCGTCTGGATCTGGAGTTTTGTTGATTAAATACGGCTCTATTTCATGTTTTAGACTCGATTCCAAGATTGCAATGGATATTACTGTGGATTATTTGTATTTTAGCAAGTATTTGTCACCGATCTGGCTGTACTCGGTGGCATTTTGTTCGTTGGGATCAGGTATTTTTGCTTCTTACGGTTCGGTGATATTTGAGCATTTTTCTTCTTCTGTTTATAGATTTCCTGCTACTATTGTTGTGGATGATATTATTTTAGATTCAAGATCTGTTTCGGGGATTTTTTTCTCGTCCCCTCGGAGCAATCAGCTCAGATTTTCTATTAACTGTTAGTTTAGATCCTGTTTTTTCTCCATTGACGCCGGCGATCTCTTTCCCGTCGGTGGGTCATCGGAGCGAGGCTCCGGGCTCTAGGAGTTGCGTGAGGGAGAAGCTAGGTTTCTCTGACGCCTCGGGCTCTGTGTAGGGGTACTCTCGGTATTCTCCCCCTGTTTTTAATGAAGTGATTAATTCAAATAAATGGAATGTTGGGGGTTTTGATGGTAATTGCAAGTCTTATTACGATAATTCGCATGTGTTTTCTCCGCTTGTTGATTCAGTGGGACCCCCGATTATTCGCGCGTCAGACGACGTGCTTAATATCTCTGCCCTATTCTCTTCTCCTGTCTTATCTGACATTAATGCCTCTCTACGTGGGAATGGAAACTTCTCCTCTTCCCATAATAATATTATTACTTCGCCGTTTTTTTCGTCAGAAATCTCTACGACAGAGATTTCTTCTGACCACTTTTCTGGCGAGTCCGAAAACCTTTGTAGTGGCTCGTGTTTTGCCGCTCTTCCTTCCTCCCCTTCTATTGAGTACTTAGATTCCGTCTCTAAGGTTGGTTGTCCCGAGTGGACGCTGGTGGTGAAGAAGAAAAAAGAGCCTTCCTCTCTGGTACGCTTCTGTCACGATAATGGTCGATGTTTTAAGTGTGGTTTGCGTGGTCATGTTAAGAGCACCTGTAGATTTATGGGTCATTGTTATAGGTGCAAAGCATCTACTCATTCTATAGCTATTTGTAATTTTTTTCAAGAGCCCAGATCTCTCTCTACCATGGCTGGCTTCTCACCTCAAAACCCCATTACGATATACCCCTCTGATGCTTCCTGTGACCTCACGATCAATTACTCTCACTGTGCTATTGTCACTGACCACTCCTCTCTCCTCTCTTCTGATATCCTTTCTCAACATATTCTTAATAACTGGCCTTCACACGTCATAGTAGAGGTATCAGACTTCTCTCCTGGGAAATTTTTATTAAAATTTCCGTCTATTAAGGCCCAAAATGACATACTAAGCCGCTTTGGTTCCTCCCTCCAATCTCTCTCAGCCTCGTTTGTTCATTGGAAGCCTAGTTCCAATGTTGTCCTCTCCCTGAAGGAGGAGGGGACCTGGATTCAGTTGGAAGGAATCCTCCATCACCTATGGTGCACAGAAGTATTTCACAGACTGGTTTCTGATTTTTCAAACTTGCTGGAAGTAGATCTATCCCTAGACAAATTCAAATTTCTGGGTTTTTCCAAGGTAAGGATCAAGTTATTCCCTGGTAAGGAAATCCCAGATGTCAGATTTTTTGCATATGGGAAAACAGTTTACCCGATTAAATACAAACTTAGTTGGGATTTATGCTCCTCTTCCCCACCCCCCCCCCCCCCCCCTCACAAAAGTCCTTCCCGGCATGGCCCAAGCAAACAGCTCAGCCCTCTTCTTCCAGGAACCTGCAACCTGTTAGGAAATCCTTCAAAAACAACAAAGGTTGGCGAGGTTCAAACAGTGGAAAAAACTCCTCCGCCTCCAAAACTCAACACAAATCAGGTAAAAATGTTTGGATGAGATCTGCTTTCACACCCCCCCTCCCCCTCAACCTTCCACTTATTTCTCCAGGGATTCTACCCACCCGTTCTACTCCTGGAACTACACCACCAACCTCCACTTCCTTGGTTAGTACCCCTATCCCTCCCCCTCAAAGTAAAACTGCTGACAACCCCAATGCTGCTTCCACCTGGGTGGAGACAGAGATTAAGGCCAGAAATCTTTCTCTGGTTAAATTCAAAAAAATTATGGCAATTTATGATTAACTGGACCAAGAGGACTTGGGTGCTACCTCAGAAAAGCCTTCCTCAAGGCTTCCTACTCCTGTGCATGCTCCAGGTAATGCCCTTCATTCAGTTGTTGAATATAATAATGATTATAGTCATAGCTCTGCTTCTAATAGTTCACTTGATTTAAATACTTGCAATATGATTTTTAATGGTAATTCTGAGATTAATCAAGTGGATCCTTTGAGATGGGACTCCTATGACCATTTTCAATCATTTTGTAAGTACATTGGTATTTCATTGTCCTCAAAAGAAGATGCTATTGCCTTCTTCAACCAAGTCAGATTGGATCAGGGTAAGGAGTTTGTAAATTTAGAAGATCCTACTGCAGACTGGATGAGATCTTCTGTTTAACTTATTAATTTTATTTATGATTATAGCAGCATGGAATATAAGAGGGTTGGGGTCTGGGCATAAGAGGAGAGAATTAAAAGAATTTATTATTTATAATAAATGTGATATCATTATTGTTAGTGAATCTAAGAAGGAAGAGTACTCTGAAGGGTTTTTAAGGCTTCTAGGTGGGAAAAAAAATTAATGCTTGGTCTTCGGTCCCATCTATAGGTGCCTCTGGGGGTATACTTATTGGATGGGATAGCAGGCTTTTCAAGGCTATCAGATGCATTCCTTCCTGTTTCAGCCTTTCTATTAACTTTGAGAGCTTAGATTCTAATCTGTTATGGTGGCTCACTGGTGTTTATGGCCCCTGTGACCATAGCCTGAAACCAATATTTATTGAAGAATTACATCATATCAGTACACTTGTTAATGACACATGGATTTTGGGGGGTGACTTTAATGTAATTAGGTTTCCTAGTGAGCATTCCTTCCAAATTAATAGCACTATTCATATGGATAGATTCAATGGATTCATTGATCAAAATGCTCTGATTGATCTTTTCCCAAACAATTTTTCCTACACCTGGTTAAACTTTCAGGATAACCCAACTTTAGTTAAGCTTGATCATTTTTTAGTGTCACCAGGTTGGTTAGGGAAATTCCCTGATGCAATGTGCTCTGGCAAAGCCAGGATTATATCGGACCACATTCCAATTCTGGTTGATACCTTGGCCCCTAATTGGGGCCCCCCTCCCTTTAGATTCTATAAATCCTGGTTCTCATATGAAGGATTTGAACAAGTTATCAAGGAATACTGGTGGCAGAATGGTCATCATCTTTCTATGTGCTCTCCTGTTTCAAAGTTTAATTTTAAACTGAAGAAGTTGAAAGAATTTATTAAGCAATGGATTGCCCCCATTAAGGCTGCTAGAGCCAGAAGACTTAGAACTATAGAAGCTCAAATTCAGGATATGGATAGTCAAACTGAACATTCTGTAAATATTAATTGGGCTAAAAAAAAGATGCTGAGGTTAGAACATCTTGATCTTCTTAAAGAACAAGAGGTGTACTGGAGGCAAAAATCCAGAATTCTATGGTTGAAGGAAGGTGATTTGAACACCTCCTTCTTTCACAACATGGTCAAATGTCACAGGAGGACTAATAATATCTCCTCTCTACTGATTAATAACTATGTAAGCATATCCCATTTGGAGATCTGTAGAGAAATAGAGAATCATTTTACAAAGCTTTTCAATAAGGGCCTCAGTCCTCATATATTTCTCAGCTGGGATACCCTAATCCCAGTTAAAATTCCCTCTCCTGAACTGTTAGAGTTATCCTTTGAGGAAGAAGAAATCAGAGCAAGTGTGTTCCATTTAGCTGGGGATAAATCTCCAGGTCCTGATGGATTCCCTTTATTTTTCTTTCAGCACTTCTGGGATTTATTGAAATCAAATATAAAAAATATATTCCAATCCTTTCATTCTGCTATTGATCCTGATTTCCTCTCTTCTATAAATCAGACCTTTATAGCACTTATCCCAAAAAAAAAAGGGTGTCATTAGAATCTAGGATTTTAGACCCATTAGTCTAGTGAATAGTCTATACAAAATCATTACAAAAACATTGGCTTCTAGGCTGGCTCCTGTGTTGAATACTGTCATTGATGCATCTCAGTGTGCCTTTCTGCCAGGGAAATCCATTGCAAATTGCTTTCTGGTTGCGCAGGAAACTCTACATTATATGAGTACCTCCAACACAAAGGGTTATATATTGAAAATAGATTTTCAGAAAGCATTTGACAACATTAAATGGAATTTTCTATTAGATTCACTAGCTGGTATGGACTTTGGGGATAAAAGGATCTCTTGGATCCGTATGTGTATAACTTCTGCAAAGTTTTCTGTTCTGATCAATGGATCTCCTAAGGGTTTTTTTGGGCAGCTAATGGGTTAAGACAGGGAGATCCCCTGTCCCCCTTATTATTGCTTCAAATGTCTTAAATGCTATGTTACAGACAGCTAAGAGGAATAACTTAATTTCTGGGATTAGCTTTCCTAATGAAGGTCCCTCAATGGTCAATTTGCAATATGCAGATGACACTCTACTTTTCCTGCCTGATAGTACTGAGAATATGATTAATATCAAAAGAATTTTATGCTGTTTTTAGTCATGTTCAGGTTTAAAAATTAATTTTCAAAAATCATCACTCACTGGAGTGGGGGTTTCCTAGGAAGATTTGCTATTTTCTTGTGATATCATGGGGTGTGAGAAGGTAGATCTCCCTATCACCTATTGTAACCATGCCGGCGAGGAGATTCCGCAAATGAATGCGAAATCGGACGGCAAAATCACGTCGAAAAATACAAAACAAATGGAGTCGCCACCTAATCTATTATGGAAGACAAGGAAAACCATAACATGAAAAATCATGTAAAAACAAAAGAAAAGGACAAGTCTACG
>JAMKQA010047349.1:0-19987 GCA_024699735.1 Posidonia australis | reverse complement strand
TCCTCCTTGGTATATCCAGGTGAAAGTGTAAACTTGCTCTGTATAAATACAACATCATTGTCAATTTAATATACTAATTATTTAACTTATAGATAGAATAAAAAAAATAATTACCAATAGCACATCAAACATTCTTTCCTTCTTATCTGGATGCAAATGTAACCACCGGTACTCGATGATCGATACATAAGATTTAAAATTTTTTGTGATCTCTGACGAGATCCTATAACTCCTCTTGAAGTTACTGCAAATAAATCAAGTTAGATACAAGAAAAAAGTAGTACATGTTGACTAATACCAAATTAAATTAAAAGTTACCCGTCTGAATGAAGCTCCAGAAGAGGTCGTGCTCCCTGAGAAACTTGAGTATATCCTCCTGGTTGTTGTTGTTGTTCTCGTTATTTAAGTCTTTAAATTAAATATTTGTCAATATTATATTTAATTTAAAGACTTAAAAAGTGTAATTTAAGTGTAATTTCATTATATTATGTACTTGTTGCAGTTGAACGGGGAGACAACTCTGGTTAGACATGGCGTGCAGCACTACTCTGTGGAGTAGTACTATACCTAAACATAGGAGCCTCAACCAAAGTGGTCGGAGGTATCCATCCAACCTCAGGTAGTGTCAGACCCTGTGAACAAATGAACTCAAGCAACTGAGCACTCGTATAAGCACTAGGATCAATCCCTGGATCCTTCGATGAACCACGTCCACTAGAACCACTAGATCTTCGACCGCCTCTACCAAATCCGGTCATCTAAAACCATAAAGAATACTTGATTATTAGTTGATGATATAAAAATGATTATCATATTCTTATTACTTGATGATACTTACAAGCACAAGATCGACAACAATGCTCAACAAGAAAGCCATGATGAACCTGAATTGAAATTAAGTTGTTAGTTTTCTATATTATCTTAATTAGTTGATAGATATCATAATTAAATAATAGATCAATATGGAATACAAGTGCAGAAGGAGTTTACAAAGTAAATTAAAGAGGATATTTACCAAAATAACAATAAAATCTAATTAATCTTCATCACTATAGTTAATACTTTCATCTTCTTCATTTTCATCATCATCTTCACTGTCATCTTCTACAAACGTTCTTTCTTTATCCTCAACTTACCACAATACTGAATTTGATGGAATTATAGAGATTTGATCTAGAGTATGGTCTACAACTATCGGTTATGGATGCTCGTAGTCAGGTTGATACAAGTCTTCAAACTCATCATTAGTAGTATCATCGGCCATAACAATGTAAGCACGTACTATGATCTTCATTACACTGAAAGATTCATCTTTCTTCTTCTTTCTTGAAACTTGAGGTACATAACAGACTTGATCTGCTTGTGAAGCTAACACAAATGGCTTGAATCTTCTCAAGTATTTGGTTGATACAACATCTACAATATCATGCCTAATATTGTGTATGACTCCTTCTTTAGGATCATACCAATCACAAAGGAACAATATCGTGTATGACTCCTTCTTTAGCAATGCAACTTTCATGTTGAAATTTTCTTACTTGCTTGCATCATATGTCTCAACCCCTGTGATCCAAAGCATCTTCAACTCGTCTACAAGAGGTCTCAAGTACACGTCAATGTGTTTTCCAGGATGACTTGGACCAAGAATAAGCAAAGACAAAGACATGTATGGCCTCTTATTACACATAGAAGGAGGTAGATTGTATGGTGTGATCATAACAGGCCAACAAGAGTAATCTTTTCCTCTATCATGTGGATTGAGTCCATTACTAGAAAGACCAACAACGACATTACGGTTTTCAAAATCAAATGATGGAAACGACTCCTTCAGGACTTGCCAACACTTAGTGTCAGAAGGATGCTCCATATCAAAGTTCTGTATATGATTTGCATGTCATGTCATATCTTTTGCAGTCTCTCTGCAATAGTACAACCTCTTTAGTCTCGGTGTTGAGGGAAAATAACGAAGCACCTTCTGAGGTGCATGTGTCTTTGCATCACTTTTGTAACGGGACTCGTGACATTCTAGACACTCTAATTTATCTTTGTGTTCCTTGTAGTACAAGATATGACGTTTTGAACAAGCATCAATCTTCACCTCTGTCAATCCCATCTTTCTTATCATCTTCTTCGTCTCGTAGTAGTTTTTTGGCAATTCATGATTCTCTGGCAACATTTTCTTGATTTTACCTATCATAACATCAAAACAACTATCTGTCATGTTGTAGTCAATCTTCAATGCCAATAACTCAGACACTGTCGATAACTTTATGTAATTCTTGCAAACTAGCCATAATTGCTCATTTGTCTTTCTTAACAACTCATAAAACTCTTGAGATTCACCATGTAGTTCTTCATTAGTAGACACATCAAAACCAAGACCTGCCACATCCATCACCATGTCTACAATGGGATCCGTACTAACAGGAGTAACTTTCCCACTACTTTGAAAGACCTCCCCATGTTTAAACCAATACTTGTAGTTTTTCACAAATCCTTTCTTACATAAATATATTTCAACATCCCTTCTTGATTGTTTTTTCAATAATACACATTTTTTACAAAGACATATAATACTTCTATCACTTTCCACAATACCTAGACCTTGATTATATGCAAATTCCACAAACTCCTGAATCCTATTTAAAAAACTTATACACACTTCTCCATCCACGACTAATGTATACATCCAATCACGATGACAAGACATTTCTCTCTACAAAAGAAAGAAATGATAAGATGTCTATATGTCTAGATTGAAAGAAAAACATGATGACAGTTGAAAAAGAATGTGCTAGACATAGTATACCAATTTTTTTGTAGAAAGTTGTGAAACATTGGACCATCAAATTGAAAGCAATTGTTTGGATTGAAAGGAGAATGGCGTGATGATTGATGATCCGTGTAAGGGATTTTAAACACAATGGATTCGCATAAATTAGGTGAAATTTATAAATGATACAAAAGAGTAATATAAGGTTGGTGTGTCATCCTAAAGCTCCTAAAAAATGATAGATTGCACATCCAAGCGCAATCATATAAAAAACTTTGAAGTCCAAAATTTAGTCTAACCTACAGTTCAAGCAATTCCAATTGGGTGTGGTTAACCTTAGGGTACTGAAAGAACTAGAATTCGATTCTATTTCATCTTGAAAAAATTCTCTTTTCTAGTTAAATTATTTCACAAACGAAACACTCACTTTGACTAATTTAATTATAATGAAAAGAAATTACTAGACGATATGAAGGGAAATAAATTAGAAGTAGAAATCACCCTGGTATTAGATACATCTAGTTAGCAGTGAATAAAAAGAAAGTTAAGCATTTGATGATGGCAAAATCAGCCAATCTGCACGCAGTTTTAAATGGAAAGAAATTGCATGTTTGAGCGGTACTCACCATGGAGACAGGCAATAGTTGTAAACAAGTAGATTGTAATATATACATTAAAGAAATAGAAATAAAGATCAAACAGAGTAAATTTCAAAAAAAAGTAAGTTGAAGTTCTTGTTGAATTATAAGAATCTGGCACATGAATAAAAAATGCCCAGAAAAATTTAGAAAAACGCAAACAAAACACCTGGTATTGGATACAACTAGTTAGTATGAATAAAAAAAATCAAACATTTGATGACAGCAAAATCAGCTAATCTGCGTGCAATTCTAAATGGAATAGCAAGAAATCAACAACAAAACAACATATAAATAGGAATTTGCGTGACTAATTTATTCTCTTTTATAGACTTGAAAATTAATCTCTCTCTCTCTCTCTTTATATATATATATATATACATGATTTAAGATTCATCATTACCCCTTGCTCCTCAACCTTTCATATGCTTTATGGCTATTGCTGAAAATGATTTTGGCTGGAGATTTATCAAATATGTATCAAGCATTTTCAATTATTCAATCAAAGATAAGTAAGGTTTTATGGTTACAAAACTAGAATATTATTTTGGTTGATGATCAGCAACATTTCAAGCATTTTAAAACTATTCAAACACAAAAGAATCAAGTTTTACGACAAAGAATAAACATATAAAGGACAAGAGGAATATATCAAAGACTACTTGATTGTATGATAGGAATGGGAATTAGGAAGATTAAAAAAAAACTACTTGTACTTTATAGCATGAAAGACAGAAATGGACATGACATACATTTAGAGTTCCATTCAGTATTCCTACCTTGAGAGCAGCTTAGAAACTAGACAGTTTTTGAATCCTCAAATTTGTTCAGGTACAACACCAAAAAAATATGCATTTGGAAGTAAAAAAGGGGAGCATTTTTGTAATTGTTTTTTTAGACTTCTTTGAATAACAACACTTGTCCAAATAAACATTACTTTACAACAAAGATACACATCAAACATTTAACACAGAAAAAGTTAAACTCATCTAATGCCCAAATTTTGTGAAAATCTTGGTAACCTTTTTTTTACTTAAGAAGCAACAACCAAAAACCAACACCAGAAAAATAAAACCACAAAGACCATATGTCAAGCCACTACTTTTCCATTATAAATATGTATCATACTTCAGCATAACAATTTCTAAAAAAACTTTCTATCAACAATAAAGTGCCTCAGCTGTACTTTGCATACTTAGAAAATATAAATACTCTTACTCATTTCAGCCATCCAAGTGAGTTTCCATCTGTTATGACGCATGTTTAAATCATATTTCATCATTGTTAATCAACCTAAATAAAATTCCTTTTCTTATAGGTGGATTCAATTTTTTTCCTTTATACATAAGAAAATCACCTAAAATAATTTGCTCATTTTATCTCTAATTTTACTCATTTGTGCCATCCAAGTAATGTTTCTTCTGCTATAATGCATGTTCAAGTCATATTTCATCACTGTCAATTTAGTAAATCACCTTTCATATAGGTGGATTCAAAATTTTTCTTTATACATAAGCAATCACCTAAAAATGGATAACTCGTTATTTCTCATCTTTATGCCTAACAGATATCTAGAATTATTGTTTTGGAAATATCTTCAATGAAAAAACCAATCCCTTCAAATAGATTTAATCGAATTTCTGTTCTATAAACAAATTATATAGACAATTAAGATGTTGAGTGCCCTTCTGTAGTCACAGGTAGAATCAGAGCCTATTTTGACTTTAATTTTTCTTCAATCCTGTTTGACTTAATTTTTGTCCAAAGAAAATCAACTGTAATTACTATTGTATGTAATCCTAAACTAAAATTATTTTTACTTTCTATTTTTCTCTGAAGAACCACATTATGCATTCCAACTATCAATAAGATAGGAAGGTAAACAAAATAAGATAAGTCGAAAATCACAAATTTTCATACATCATCTGCTAGAGTCAATACCTCAGCAAGCTATACATATTTGATGGTGTTTTAATTTCCTAACTATCTGTCCCCTTTGGGCATTTTTTCCTAAACATGTCCCTATCTATAATGTTCAAGTGTAACATGACAAGAAAGGGCTTTGCAATCAAAGTAACCCTGCAACACTAATATCCATCATTCCAAGTACTTCCAACATTAGATATCAGAAAGTGCAAAAAGGTTAAATTTCCACATAAGAGGTGATTAAACTCAAACACAGGCAAAATGGAAGATATCACAGAGGTGGTTTAGAAAAACATGAAGTTACATTCCTGTTAAGAAGTGCCGGACAAGTGGTTTATCATATGATACAATTTTGAACTAAGTTCTTGAAAAGTCAAATCGCAAATCTGCATATCTATTTATGACACGTTGTAAAATATGAACCCAAATACACAACAGTGGTAGCAGAAAAACCGATGTGCAACAAGGAAAAAAAATCACAGAACCAAAAATAATATGACACAGAAATCAAAATGGAAAAACATCTAGAATCCCAAAACAAAAGCTGACATCATGTTGAAATAAGCAAATCAATAACAAACCAGCAATCCCAAAACAACTAGAAAATAGCCATATGATCACAATTATAGCAGGAAAAAATAAAAGGAGAAATAGTCCAAAGTACAAAAGGCTTCATACTACCAAAAAGACCCTGAGTATCAAAAATACATGTAATACTTAATACCGACAAAGCTTTAGGGCTAAAATATCAAAGAAATGCATGGAAGATAAGGCAGCTAAACACTAAAACACGTCAAGGAAACAAGACAAATAGCAATAGAAAGAAACAAGGGAAAACCAAGTGATTTGAAAATGGGTCTTAGCAAATGATGCATCTAAACAACCATTTACCCAGAGCCAAGGCTTTTGAAGGATAAAACATGACAATAGCAAAGGCAAAGCTCACCTCAATTGCACTTTGAACAGCAGCAGCTACTTCAAACTCTACGAAACCAAAACAAAATCCTTGTTGCTGCATGGCAGATATAAATTTTAATTAACAACAAATTAATGAAACTATCCAAAAGAAACAACCTGGACAGATAGGTAGACATGCTACTATTGGATGAAGGATAACTAACTTAAATAAAAAAAATAACATCACCCTGAACAACCTTCAAAGCTAGTCTTAACATACTTGGTATTACATGAATTTACAGTAAAAAGAAAAGAACAGAATAACAAACACAGTAATAAGATTAAAACACCGTGATTCTCATTCAAATTTGGATTTTAACTTCATTATGAAAACACAGGTCACTCCTCAAATTTGGATTGGTTTCTTATCAAAGTCTGTATTTGTTTGACAGGATATTGGATTTAGCATAGAATATGTTAGTCCATCAGGAGATATATCTGTAAGTACTATTTTAAGTTATTTAGAATCACTTTGAAGAGCCCTACCAAATTGGTTTCTCCAGCAGTAACACGTGATGCCTCCATTTTTATTCTTCTTTCCTTTTCTAATGCATGTACTGTTGTGTAGATGATCTTACCATACAAGCGTTATGAGTTTCACCAGGTGAGTTGCTGCCTTATGATGGTTATAATACTACGACACCATGACCAAGCAAAAGTAGCAAAAACGTAAGAAAGAAGAAAAAAAAAGCAGATTTCCTTACATCACAAATGATATCGTCTTGGTTTTGCTAAATCCTCGCTATTTGTCTTCGCAAAATATAAATTTTGTAGTAGCGAAGGAAATACAACAACGAAAAAATCACGTGCAAGGCTCTCTCTATCGTGCAATCCTAGGGAGTCAATAAACCGGACATCACTAAGCCGGTGCACTAAGTGTAACTTTAGCTTTGATACCACTTTGTAACACCCTGATCTCGGACACATTACCATAATCACAGTATCATAAGAAAAATTACACTACTTACAACAATAATTAAATAATTGTATCTAAGGCTTACCTCTAGGAAATAATGTGTGGCTAGAAGTTCCTACTCCGGTACTAGAACTCGATTGCACCCAACCGACATCGAAAAACCAACCAAAGCACGCATGAGTGACATCTAAGTCACCCTGTACGATCCCCAAACACACATACAACAAAATCTGTCAAAATTACTAAAAACACAACTTTTAATTTATAAAACTCGGTTTTCTTTTGAAAATCCATTTTAAAACATGATTGCCTTCTTTCCTTTGAAATCACATGAGAATCTATTCCCAAGACTATGTTTTTCTCTAAACTCACATTTTCTTTTCTTTTTAAAACATTTGGAATTTTATTTCCAAAACCATAGTCTTTCCCAAAACTCATCCTTCTTTTTAATGCTTGGGATGTCTTCCTAAAACCAAAACCATTTTCAAAATTCATCTCTTTCCTTTATACATTTTTAAAACCATTTTCATATCTCGAGAAAATCACGTTCTCGACCAGGTCCTGCCTAAAACACAATTCCTCATAAGGCTCAAAATCAAAATCAAAAACACTAGCTGGTAACTAGTTAAAACACCATTTTTATTTAATTCTAGGATTTTAGGACTAATCACAAGTCCAATCCCAGCCAAACCACATTTCTTTCATGTTTACAAAATCACACACTTTTCTTATTCATTTCTACTTTTCTTATTGGTGTTACCTTAATCAGGGGTAACTAGGCACACAAGCAGTAGGTGAGGATACCATTTCCCCTACTTCCCTGCACTGCCTCAATGAAGTTCCCTTTGCGGGAGGACATCGCTCTAGCACACTAGCCTCAATTTCATTTCATAAGCACGGGGATATGTCTTTATCTGACGTCCCATCGGTGACCTGAACACTTAGACACCTAGGCCGGTGACCTAGACACCTAGGTTTCATATTCCTAGGCCCAGCCTACACCATCTCAAGCTTGGTGACCTGAACACCTTGGTGCACATACCAAGGCTCAGCCTACATCGTCTCAAGCTTGGCAACCACAGTCATATCTGACAATTGATATCTTATCAATTTGTCGACACCAATCCCTGTGATTCCACAATACATTATTAGTGTTTATTTCCAAAACTCTTAAATTTTCCTTTCAAAACCACTTCCATTTCATTCTTTTCATTATAGGAATCTATCTATGTAGCACATGACCCTCTATTGGGGTCCCAACCCAAATCATGAAAAACTATACTTTAAAATCATAAATTGGGTCTCATGCCCAAAAACTACACATTTAATCACTTTCTTTTATTCTTAGGGTTTCAAACCCCAAACCATTTCCCAAATTTACTTAATTAGGTCCATATTCTTCCATGACATTTACATGGGGAAGACACCCCTAAACACATGCTCATTATCTATTTAAAATCATTAAATGTCCATTTTTCAATTTACATTAATATATTAGGGCTCGGGCAAAATCGATAGACCGAAAACCAGGTTCGGTATATTGAAAATCTTTAGTTCAGTATACTGAACATTTTCGATATACCAAAACTCATTGCTTCGGTCGATCGAGTGATTTCAGTCTACTGAAACCAGGTATTCTAGCTTAATCTGACATGAATGCAGTATGCCGAACCTAGTTCGGCATGTCAAATTGCCCATGTTCAGAACACCTCCCCTATTCCAACCTACACATTTCGTCGAAAAAGGAGACCTCCGACGGACCCCTCAAACATGCATCATAAATCATGGATAAATCATGAGGCGTAGACTCTTGTGTCTACTTCAAAATCCCTCAAACATTTCATAAATCCATTCATCATGCAATCCATATGAAAATCATAAAGGGGTGAAGCTCATTTTGGGTTACTATAGCATGCATACCAAAATCTCATACAAATCCATGTAAATTCGTCCTAACGACATGATTTCTTCATTTCCATGCTGCCCATCACATTCTCATTCATCCTACTATTTTTTTATGATTTTACATGCATTTATTCTTGGTTTCATGCAATTGACATATTAAGCTATAAACACAGAATGGAGGGGAAAGAGGGGTCACGTACCTCTAGGTGGCACTCCAGCGACCTTCCTCGCACTCTAGAGCAACCTCGGCAACTCACGATGGTAGCATACACAGCTCAGCTCTTCCTCCTCTCCCTCTGGCTCGGACACCGCTCCTCTTTTCCTTCTCTCTCTCTCTCTCTCTACTGCACTCCCTCTTATCTCTTCCTCCTCTCACGTCGTGTCGGCATTCCATCGCATTGCCCTCATGTTGGAGGGGATGAGAAGACACGGGCTGCTCCTGTAATGGCATGGGTTGTGGAAGAAGAAGAACCAGGAAGATGGAGATGAAGACTCATGAGAGAAAAGAGAGAAAAAGGAAAGAAAGAAAAGAGAAAAGGACGGGCACGCAAACTGAGGTGACTGTGCATCCTCAAATCGGACTCCACATTGGTCCCACAACACAAGCAGCTGCACAGAAAGCCAACCAAAACCTCACATTCACAAGAAATAACAAATTATCCATTAATAAACCATTACAATATTACAATTAATTACATAGTTTACAATTAAAATGGATAATCAGACCCAGGTGTCACATAGTACTAGCTAAGGAAGGGAATTATCTCCTGAATAGAAAAGAAGCTGAGTAACTTGGATAACCCAAACCTTATCCTATCCACACAAACACATTGCATGGGGAGACAAGAGCAAAGCAGGCTCTGAGCTTAGGCATATCATAAGACGTTGCTCGCCTTGTATAGTGTGACATCTTAGCGTAAGTCTGAGAAGGCAGTGATGGGTGAGTGTGCCAAAACAAATGACTTGGAAAAACACCTAAAAGAGGAGAGAGCATGAAAAATCAGATGTGCCATCATAGCATTAGTCCAAGAAGACAGTGATGCATGAGTACTAAAAATGAGATGAGAAAATAGACGAGTAGGTGTACTATCATAACATAAGTCCAAGAAGGCAGTGATGGATAGGCACTAATAGAAAAATAACAAGAGAAGAGAACCCCAAAAGAAAATAAAAGAAAAGCAAAGAAAATGAAAATGAAAAGCTGAAACCCTTAGGTAAGCTAATGGCGCATTAGGGTCAACCATCGGCGAGTAGCACTAGAGTTATAGCCAACGCTGAGAGCCTCTTAAACCTTAAGTCTCCCCTACTCTTCCACACATAGGCAAGGGGTAGGAAACCCTAGAAGCTAAAAGACCAAGTAGATAAGGGAGATAATAATCTACTAAGGCTAATATGAAGTCCTAAGTTCTCTGAGGGTTAAGGCATGGTAGAAGGGACCACTCTCTCACATCAAATAATGCTAGACAGTAATGCTAAATGTATAAGAACATGGGCTATGACCACACTTACCATCATCAATCAAAAAAAATCCAAAAGACATCAAAAATTTAGACAATCATGAAAAATCCAAAAAGAATTGAAAAAACTAAAAAGCCGAAAAAAATCGGAAAACCCAAGAAAAAAAATAAATCAAATAAGTAGTGGCATCCATCCTTTCTTACAAGTGAAAACCTAGTAAGTAAGGAAACTGGAATTGGTCTAGCTAGTGATACAATAATCGACTCACCAGGTTTTGGAGTCAACGTCCTACTCAAGTGTACCTTCACGGCTTGGGTGCATTTCCTCCACAAAGACGTTACCCCACAATGATCTTTAGAGTATCTATAGATGATTCATAATCGGTGTCTATTGGGCTCCGATTTTTCATCTCTTAGTTGAGGCCAGAACTAATTCCCTCCACCTAGTTTTAAAATAAGGGAGTAAAAGAAGGCACTATAGTACCTTCTCTAAGAGAAAATAACTTAGCCAATCCTTCTAAGGTAGGGAATCATACACCCTTTGATTACTAATACATGCTAGTAAGTGCACAGGTATAAATCCTATTAAGTGTTAGTACATCAACCTCCACCATGAGGCTACATCAAGTCCCACTGTAGTGATGATACAAGAAGTCCCACTGAGAAAGGACTCCCACCTTTGGAAGTCCCAATCGTGTACTAAGACACACCACTCTGACTAAGAGGCAAATCCCGGTTTAGTAAAGGAAGGGTTCACTCCCTTACTTGGTTCTTTACTCATAAAACTCATTTTTTTGCTATGTCGAGTTGTGGGATGACAGTCCCTTCTTGAGAGTATTGGTGACACTCAAAGACGGAAAATACTTGACTAAAATGAATTGCATTCATGCATTTTTCCATATGTCTATATGGTTAGGGACCATCCGTACCCCATCAGCCTAACCTACCATATGGATCATTCATTACATCGAGTGTTGACTCTGCATTTGCATTTTTTTACTTGAACCATGCATCCATGCATTTAGTTTTCATGCATCAGAAGTGGAGCATGGATGGAGCAATGTTCTTCAAGTGTGTTAGAAATCTTTAGAACTTGTGATCCTCCTAAACCCCATCAAGTTCCATCTATCCATTCAATATTCCAATCTAAGCAAGCTCTCAAACAAGAAGCCACAAACAAATTGTCTTTTTATTATCCTTTCTTTTCGATCAACGATAGGGTAATTTCCCCACGATCGTCTTCATTTTTTCCCTATTGAAGTGATACTCTACATAGTTGACATGGTCTCCACATTGGCTACAATACATAGCTCCGAAACCTGTTTGACCCTTCCATGCCTGAGCTTTCAATATGACGACATCTTTATTTTACATTGAACAACTTGGCTGTGTGACCATGTCTCGAAACTGAGTCAGTTCACCCCTTTTCTACCATCTAGTTGTGTGATATTCTCCCAAAACTAGGTAGGCTCCACCTTGTTGGCTGTGTGACAATGTCTCGAAACAAAAATGTGGTTTTCTTTTTGGAACCCTATGGTGGATCATTTGAGACAGGCTCCCAGTTTCTAGAAATGCTCAATGGGAATATCATTCTTACCGTGGAGCCAATCTTGTTTCAAGATCAACTCTAAGGAGGGATATTTGTAGATATCTGATTTTCGCATTTCCTAGAGTTCATATACAATAGGAACCCTTGAGGTGCCCTAGATCATATGGCTAAGAAACTATAACATATTTTCTACTTTTTCTTAAAAACATTCTTGATTTTACTTATTTCAAGGTTATTAGCTGTGGCAGAGCTAACATGTCCGAACTAGTTGCAGGTTCGAGCCCCTTGAACGATTTAGGTGCAAGTCATCTACTGTGGCAGAGCTGACACACTCGCCTTTCTAGAATCAATGATAGATTTGAGTATTTTAATCTTAAAAAAGACGTTTTTATGATTTAATGGAATTTTTGAAGTATTTCCAGACTTTTAATACGTCTTTGTGGATTAAGATAAAAGACAAGGGGGTACAATGTAAAAGACTCACCAATTTAGTAGGCACCATGCCTTATTGCCTCTAGGGCTAGAGATAAGATTTCTAGGTGCCACACCAATAGGCGACAAGCATCCTAGACTTCTCTCTCCATATAATTTGTCATTCTAGGCCTTAATATAACATATGGGACATTTATAAATATTATCATGATTTTTCCCATAATTATTGTGATTTCTATAATTTTCCAACACTTAAATATATATACATATCTATGACCATGCCAGTGGAACCCTGCACGACTCTCTTCTATCGGGGTGTGTGGAAGCACACGAGGAGTCCCAATATGGTCACGGTGATGATGGTGAATTCGAAGAAGAAGACTAGATTCGGAAACACCAAGGGAAGATGAAAAAGGATAAGGAAAGGAGTCGCCACCTAGTCTTTTAATGGAAAGACGAGGAAAACCAAACACACAAGAAAACCAAGAAGCAAACAAGATGCAGAAAACATGTGTGCTCCGTGCCTAATGGATATAATGCACAAATGAATACGGGCTAGAGAAAGGTTAAGAATTCTAGTTACACATGGGAAGGAGTTAGGCACCCCCATGTGTTGGAGAAAACTCGGTCTTTCAAGGTTTCCTACTTGTCAATAGTCTAAAGGGAGTGTGCTTGCTTATTCTACATGTCCATGCCAAAAATGATTGGAAAACATGCCAAATCAAAGAAAAGAAATGAAATAATGGGAAAAGTTAATCCGAGGGTCAAATGTAGGCATTGAGAATGCTGCTTTACTGTATGCCCTTGGGCGATGAAGAAAATCGTGAAAATTGAGAAATTCTCGGAAAGCGTCTCGTAAATCAGCGAAATTTGGAAAAATCCGAGAAAATCAAAATGGGAAAATAATCCTCATTCAAGACAATGTTGGCTTTGTTAAGCCTTTTAATGTACACACTCGGGCGATGGAAAATCAAATCAAATCTTTAAAAAAATGTGAAAATCGGAAAGAATCTGGGAAACGGCGAGAAAACCAAGCTTGAAAAGAGTTAGAAAAGCGTACACAATGTAAGGAAGAAAAGGCAATAATACTTGCATGAAAACGTGGGACAAAATGTGCAAAATGCATGTGTAAGTGTAAAAATATGAATTCCAAGGGCTTCTGTGCAAAAAAAACCCAAATTCTAAATAAAAATGGAAATTCTGAAGCCAAATCATCAAAAAATACATAGGAAAACACATTCTATGCAATTATGGAGAAATTTGGGGTCAAATGTGCAAATATGTGCATTTCTGGTCAAATTGAATGTTCTTAGGGGCTAAAATGCAATTCTGCCACTAAAATGTGCATTTAATGTAATTCTGTGGAAATTCAGGATAAAATATGTAAGAAAAAGAGTCCATTAAAATTTCAGGGGCAATTTAGTAAATTTACCCTAGAAAGCATGCATTTAGTGTGAAATTTGTAAAGTCCAAGGGCTAAAATGCACTTTAACCTAAGAAACAATGCATTCTGGAGAGTTCAGAGAAGTTTAGGGGTTAAAATGCAATTTAACCAGAGAAACAATGCATTCTAGAGAGTTTCAGTAAAGTTCAAGGGTTTTAATGCAATTTAATCAGCAAAATATGCATTCAGAATGATTTCAGAGAAGTTTAAGGACTAAAATGCAAATTAACCAAAGAAAATATGCATTCTGTGTTATTTTAATGAAGTTTAGGGGTTTAAATGCAATTTTGACCCTAAGGGTTTTTATTGGATTAAAATGCATGAAGAGAAACCCTAAGTGTTTTTATTAAACTTTTAAACCTGGAAAATATTATTTTGAATACTAAGGGGGCATAATGTAATATTTTCAGTTAAAACTTTATTCAAACGATTTAAGAAAAATGATCAGGGACCTAAATGTAAGAAAAGGACCTATTTGTAATAAAAAAGGACCTAAATGTAACAGATCATAAGTTTCAAAACTTTTATTAAAATAAAACTGTTTCTTAAATTTTTAAAAGAAAAAGAGATCGACGGCCGCCGACGACGGAGCTCTGCCATCGACGACCGTTGGAGAGGTTGCAGGAGGCTTTCCCATGATCTGATCTCCCATGGGAAGTAAGAAGAGAAGGAGGTGAGGAGATCCAACAGCTTGGATCGAGAATCCAATGGCAGGAGTAGGCCTCCCACCTCCCTTGCCGTTGAAGCACTCGAGCGACGACAATGGAGAAGAAGGAAGCTCCTTAGGCTACGGCATGGCGATCTAGAGGTCGTGGAGACTCAGAGGGGCGTTGAGGAGCGTCTTCTTTCCTTCAGGGGATCAATTGGTGGATGATGACGCAAAGTGGACTCCGACTGTCATCAACGTCGTCTTCTCCGGTGAGCAAGGTTGCAGCGGTGATCTAAGGCTTGTGGCTCATCTCTGTGGGCTCCAAAGTATTGGGGGCATGCCGTGGAGCATTTTTCAAGGCTTGGAGAGGCACGACGATGCTAGAGGCACATCGTCCTTCTCTGGCAGTGGTCGTCTTCTCCGGCGACGGCGTCTTGGCGTGACTTCGGCGAACTTCCAGTGGAGGCCTCAGGAGGCAGCGGAGAAGCAAGAGGGAGGTCTAGGGAGGAAGGATCAATGCTCCGGAGTCAGGGTTGTGCCCTCGACCAGCGCCCCCACCTAGGCCACCGGAAAATGGCTCCGGCGAGGCCTGGGGGCTGATTCCAACTAGTGGAAGCCTCTAGTTTGATCGAAATCGACTAAGGATGGCACTGGGGCAGGCTGTCATGCTCGGGATCGCCACGGGAGGTAAGCTCTGAGTTCCGAGATCTCTCCTCTCTCTTTTTTTCTTCTTCCCTTTCTTTGTTGCTCCCTCCTGTCCCTTTTATAGGCAGAAGTCGCCAGTAGCTCTACAACGACCCACCACTGCGTAACAGAACTAACCAACACCTAACCATCTAACCAACTCCTTAATGGACTAACTACTCCTAACAAACTAACGACTTAACAACCTACTGTCCTCCATGCTCCAACTTGTCCCCTTACACACTGACAGTGATTGACGGCTGCTCTTGCTCGTAGTGAGGCATCCAACAGCTCTGGTTCGTGGAGGGCTCAAGCTCGGGGAGTGGCTGTAGCTGGTCAGTAGGCTGGAAGATGGATGGCTAGATGGATGGGCTGCTAATTAGTGGCTAAATGTTGGGTTTGTGTAGTTTTGGTGAAAACAGTGAAGAAAGATGGGTTTACAAGGTGAAGAAGAGAGAAGGAAATAGGCTTTTGGGTTGGAAGAGGAAGAGGACATGTGTTGAAGCATTATGGGCCTTCATGGGCCCAAATGGGCTTAATGGGCTTTCATGGGCTTAATGGGCCTTCATGGGCCTAAGTAGGCTAAATGGGCCTTGGTGGGCCTATGTGGGCTTTATGGGCCTTGGTGGACTAAATGGTCCTTGGTGGGCCTTGGTGGGCTTAATGGATTTATTTGTGATTAAAAGCCTAGCTACCACACTTTCATCCTGCAAACCTGCAAAATTGGGGTGTCTACAGATGCCCCTCCCTGAGCGAGGTCGGAGGACGAGTGGAACAGAGACCGATGCTTTGGGTTGACAAAGACACCCCAATTGAAGTCATAAGAAAGTGTTAGCTACCGACAATTGACAACTTAGTCGGTGAATGCACCAGAGGTCCTGGCGTCATAGCCAAAGCCAAACAAAGAAACAAATACAAATGACCAAATACTGACAAGTTGACAGCCAATCAGCTCCTAAATGACATAACTGGTTATCACACTTTTTGTGAAAAGCACCAGACAAGACTTACGGTGCTTGCCGACCGAGAAGTGACTGGTCACAGAAGTCATCCGGGTAGTTCGGGCTACCATTCCAATGGAAGGAGGAATACAATTTGCTTTGATTTCGTCCATTTGGAGCAAAATTCAAAAGCAAAAAGAGATGGTACCAGGATTCATCCGAATGGATCGAACCTTGGAAGGGAAGGTGGCACCAGGATTCATCCGAATGGACCGAACCATGGATGGGAAGATTCACATGCGAAAAGGGGGCACCAGGATTCGTCCAAATAGAACGAACCTTGGAGGGGAAGATTCAAAAGGCGAAAAAGGGCTCTAGGATTCATCCAAATAGAAAGAACCTTGGATGGGAAGATTCAAAAGGCGAAGAAGGAGCACCAAGATTCATCCACATTGAACGAACCTTGGATAGGAAGATTCAAAAGGAGAAAAGGGGCACCAGAATTCGTCCAAATAGAACGAATCTTGGATGGGAATATTCAAAAGGTGAAAGGGGCACCAGGATTCGTCCAAATAGAACGAACCTTGGATGAGAAGATTCAAAGGCGAAAAGGAGGCATCAGGATTCGTCCAAATAGAACGATCCTTGGATGGGAAGACTCATAGGTGAAAAGGGGCACCAAGATTCATCCAAATAGAACGAACCATGGATGGGAAGATACAAAGGCGAAAAGGGGCACCAGGATTCGTTCAAATAGAAGGAACCTTGGATGGGAGGATTCAAAGGCGAAAAGGGGCACTAGGATTCATCCAAATAGAACGAACCTTGGATGGGAAGGCTCACAGGTGAAAAGGGGCACCAGGATTCGTCCAAATAGAATGAACCTTGGATGGGAAGATTCAAAGGTGAAATGGGGCACCAGGATTCGTCCAAATAGAATGAACCTTGGATGGGAAGATTCAAAGGTGGAAAGGGGCACTATGATTTGTCCAAATAGAACGAACCTTGGATTGGAAGATTCAAAGGTGGAAAGGGGCACCAGGATTCGTCCAAATAGAATGAACGTTGGATGGGAAGATTCAAAGGTGAAAAGGGACACCAGGATTCATCCAAATAGAACAAACCTTGGATGAGAAGATTCAAAGGCGAAAAAGGGCACTAGGATTCGTCCAAATAGAACGAACCTTGGAGGGGAAGATTCAAAAGGCAAAAAGGGGCTCCAGGATTCATCCAAATAGAAGGAACCTTGGATGGGAAGATTCAAAAGGTGAAGAGGGAGCACCAAGATTCGGACACATTGAATGAACCATGGATGGGAAGATTCAAAAGGCAAAAAGGGGCACCAGAATTCGTCCAAATAGAACGAACCTTGGATGGGAAGATTCAAAGGTGAAAAGGGGCATCAGGATTCGTCCAAATAGATCGAACCTTGGATGGGAAGACTCAAAGGTGAAAAGGGGCACTAGGATTCGTCCAAATAGAATGAACCTTGGATGGGAAGACTCAAAGGCAAAAAGGGGCACTAGGATTCGTCCAAATAAAACAAACCTTAGATGGGAGGATTCAAAGGCAAAAAGGGACACCAGGATTCGTCTAAATAGAAAGAACCTTGGATGGGAAGATTCAAAGGCGAAAAGGGGCACCATTATTCGTCCAAATAGAATGAACCTTGGATGGGAAAATTCAAAGGCGAAAAGGGGCACTAGGATTCCTCCAAATAGAACGAACCTTGGATGGAAAAATTCAAAGGCAAAAAGGGGACACCAAGATTTGTCCAAATAGAACGAACCTTGGATGGGAAGATTCAAAAGGCGAAAAGGGCACCAAGATTCGTCCAAATAGAATGAACCTTGGATGGGAAGATTCAAAAGGCGAAAAGGGACACCCTATTTGGCATAGAAGTTGTGAAGACTTCATTCGTCTAGGTGGGGGCAATAAAACGAGATATTCGACTATTATCTGGGTAGTTCCCAGCGCCAAGCCGACAGGCAGAAGAAAGTAGAATCTTGTGTCAGCGAGGCACATGCTATCGAGATGGCGACTTCTGTTCCACATCAACCATAATCAATCAAACAAGCTGGCCAGAAATTTTCTGATGAATTTTATTACCAGAGTAAATGGAGTGATTACATGTATTTCAACTTGCAAAGAACCAGTAACATGACATGAATGTTAAGAATCTACATCATCTCTGGTTCTCTTGGAGCACAAGGCCTTGGCAAAGTGCGTATGTCTCGGGACGGCGCTGCAGATTGGTCAGGCCTCTTCGACTTCGGCTTCATAAGCTACTGTGCAACTCTTCCCCTCTATAATTGTAAGATCCCTCGATCATACGGGGCCACTGAGCCGGCGAGATAGCTCCTTAGTCATAGTGCAGGAGCTTAGGTGGTATTCTTGGAATCATGTTGGCATTTGCCCCTGAACAAAAGAATCTTGCCGGTAAATAGACTGCCGCATCACACAGATTGGGTGATATTCCACTCCACCAGTCAACCCCAGCAAGACGATAAGCTACATGTCAGTTGTGTTGAAAAAGCCTCAAAGTTATGAGTAGTCGAAGGAATAATGCGCCAGATGACTTTCTATTCTGTCAAGCTTTCTAAACGCTCGTATTCTTTTTGAACTGAGGTGAGTGTGCGCGCATGGCCGCTTTGATGGTAGGATTCAAAGGTTGACCGTTGCGGGCGTAAGACTGCTACACCCAGATGTGCAGCCATCCATACTTGTACAAAAGCTCCACAACCATAAAAGTGTCGGTAGCGCCGTAGTGATCGGTCTAGTGCTCGATAAGTTTCTGCCAGGATGACTGGACCTAGATCTATTTGTCGAGTGACAACTACCAAAGCAATCTCAGCGACATCAATATTCACAACCACCCGATCATGGCTGAAAATCAACTCTCTCAAGAAGCGGACAACAAAGCCTTTCAACCACAGCTCGTCATCTAGGGAGGTGTGCATTCCAGCTAATTTGTCAAAGTAAGCTAGCTTTAGCATGGGAGAATGTCCATCTATATAGATGAGCTAACGACCACAATCACTGATCGATAGGCCAGTTAGCTCGCTCAAGACTGAGGAATACCCGTCATGCTGCATAAACACGGTGGGTCATAGGAACCTCTGTAGACAACATATTCTGTGGACCTCTTCCAAGGTTGGAGTCAATTCGACTCTCCAAAAGCGGAATACGTGATGATTTAGTTTCCAGAATTGGACAGCTGCACACAGAAAGTATCGAGAAACCTCCACCTTTGTGATATCTAGAAGCTTTGAAGAGATTCCCCAAATCCACAGCTTGTCACGATTGCTTTCAGTCAACTGCTTGATCCATGCTTGGAGAACGTCTGAGTAGTGTGTGGGCACCACCATCGTAGGGAAACCCATGATCTGTAAGGCACTTCAGCTTTCTTGGCTCGAGACTCCTCAGAAGGGGTAAACGATCTCCTGTAGGACATGCTCAAAACATTGTTTTTAGAAACAGATTTCAAATTTTGCTTCATTCAACAACACTTAGCTGAAACAAAGTAGACTGATAACAGATGAAATGGTATTGAAAGTGTTGTGCCGAGGGGTGAAGAAAACAGGAATACGAACGATGCTCACATCCCAAGCATCCAAACCCTCCCCCACAGATGAACCTCACATGAAACCCTAGATCTGGAGAGAAGAGGGAGGAGTTCTCTCCACACAATTGGAGACAAAGTAGGGCTACATAAT
>JAMKQA010047348.1:0-20411 GCA_024699735.1 Posidonia australis | reverse complement strand
ATCTGCATCCCATGCATGCATTCATCCATTTGTGGTTTTCCTCGTCTTTCCCTAAAAGACTAGGTGGCGACTCCTTATTTTCTTTTTATCCTATCCTTGCGCCTTCGCCATCCATTGGCATGGCTGTGATCCCTTTCCCGCCTCCCTCCGGATCCGGCACGGTCACACCTAACAATGTGAAGTTCTTGTCAATTTTGTTGTTATTTTTGGGACACGTACTAAGTGATATTCTCGTCACTCACGCGTGGTTTTCTTTTTGCCTTGTCTCAGGTGCTTAAGAGAAGGTACAGTCTTGTCTGGTGCATTGCTTAGCCGCCACTTTAGCCACTCCCTGCTAGTGTCTATACTGTTATGTAACACATTGGGCGTTACAAAGTGGTATCAGAGCCTAGGTTCACTAAGTGCACCAGCTTAGGGTGTCCAGCACTGTGGCATTGATTGGACTACACGATTAGCATGAATTATAGCACCTGACAGGTATGTTTGTTTGTTTGCTTGTGGTGGCAGCAAGATGCTGCCTAGAGGCCGTGGTAGTGGCAAGACTCCTGCAGCAAGTTTTGGCGAGGAGCAGGGCAGTGGTTGGGGTGGCATTTAGTAGGAGCTGAGCCACATGATGTAGGGAATTTGCTCAACATTTAGCAAGAACAACACAGATGAGACCAAGACAGACCCTTAGCTTAAGCAGTTCTGCCTTTTAAGCCCACTGACTTTTGATGGTAAAGGCAAACCAGAAGATTGTGAGGCTTGACTGCTTGAGGTTGAGAAGATCTTGGAGGGCATGGAGTGTCCAACTGAGAAGTGGGTTATATTGACTACCTTTCAGTGTAAGGGAGATGCCGATCAATGGTGGAGAGCCACCCCCCGCATGAAGTTCCCTAACGTCGATTTGCTGATGATCCCATGGCAGGAATTCCGAGAGGCCTTTTACTAGAAGTACTTTCCAGAGTATGAAAGAGATCGACTGGACATAGAATTCAGAAACCTGAAGCAAGGTAGCATGATTGTAGCTGAATATGAGGCGAACTTCATCAGATTGGAGCAGTTCTCACAGACATTTGATACCGAGAAACGCAGAGCCAAGAGATTCATGGAAGGACTGACTCCAGCACTTAGGTTGAGGGTCTTAGGCTATGAGTACCCCACTTTGACTAAGGCAGTGGAATTGGCAGCCCACTATGAGGAGGATCGCAAGTTGTTTTTGGAAGATCGCCCCAAGGGCAAGGGGAAGGCGTTTGCTCCATGCTCTTTCACTTCTGGGAGCAGAGCTCGGGCAGTTCTGGGAGCTCTAGGAAGAAAAGGAAGGAGCACACCAAGTTTGTGGCTGAGGGAGGAGCTGGATACAATCAGGTTGGTTCGAGTAGTGGCCCGGAAAAGAAGAAATCTTGTTTTGTCTGTAGACGTACAAAGCATGTGGCAGCTTAGTGTTACCATCGACAGCAGAATCTAGAAAAGATGGCCTACTACAACTGTGGAAAGTTTGGTCACATTCAGGGGAATTGTCTTGATCCTACAAGGCCAGCTGGGGAGACACCCTGTCAGCCAACCATGGGGCGAGTATTCTCCATAACTGCTCCTGATGCTGGTCCTTCGGGGGACGTAGTAGAGGGTAAGGAATAGAGGTATGTTATGAATTGTAACCTTTTCCTTTTATGTATTGTTGTATCTGGTACTCTTTCCTATGTTATTGTTGTTGTTGTTGTTGTTGTGTTGTGTTGTTGATGATGGATTTTATAATATGATATCTAGGTTCCTTTTTTGTGATGATCGTATGGCTAGAGTTCTATTTGACTCGGGAGTTCTTTTTCTTTTATCTCTGAGTCGTTTGCTACGGAGATTGGAGACAGGCCGGCTCAGTTGGCCTTCAATCTTGACATGGTGACCCCACTAGCAGAGTACAACTTAGCATGGAAATACTTGCGGTCAATCAATGTGAAGGTTGGGGACTAAGATTTCAGAGCCAGTCTGATAGTGATGGAATGTAGGAATATGAAATCATCTTGGGGATGGACTAGCTGGACAACATTCAGCTATCATCAACTGTGCCAAAAGGAGAGTTTTGGCAGAATGCTCGGGCCAAGGGTGGTGTATGGTGTAAGGAACCAAACAAAGAGAATAGAAGAAGATAATTTTTGCAACTAAAGCCTACCACCACCTATCTAGAGGCTGTATGGGATATCTGGCAAGTGTGACGATGTCTTCTTCTTCCGCTCTTAGGATACATGATATATCCGTGGTTCAAGAATATCCTGTTGTTTTTCCAAAGGACTTGCCTGGAATGCCACCGCACCGGGAAGTTGAATTCTAGATCGACCTGGTGTCAGGATCTAGTTCTATTTCGAAGGTTCCTTATCAGATAGTACCAGCAAAATTGAGGGAGCTTAGGAATCAGTTTCAGGAGTTGCTGGACAGAGGATTTATTAGGTTGAGTGTGTCACCTTGGGGTGCACCGGTACTGTTTGTTAAGAAGAAGGATGATTCACTTCGTCTCTGTATTGATTATCGGATGATGAACCAGATTACAATCAAGGATAAATATTCCCTGTCCAAAATTGATGACTTGTTTGATCAGCTTCAAGGGGCTTTAGTCTTCTCAAAGATGCAGGGTATCTCCAGCTGTGGATCTGGGAAACTAATGTGCATAAGATAGCTTTTCGTACCTAATATGGCCATTATGAGTTTCTAGTTATACCATTCAGGTTGATGAATGCACCAGCTGCTTTCATGGATCTGATGAATCGGGTGTTCAGACTTTACCTGGATCAATTTGTTGTGGTATTTGTTGATAACGTGCTGGTATACTCCCTTAATGTGCAAACTCACCAGATACATTTGGAATTGTGCTAGAGACTTTGAGGCAGCACCAACTCTATACAAAGTTCTCGAAGTGTGAGTTTTGGTTGGAAGAGGTTACATTCCTTGGCCATATTATTTTAGGTGAGGGGATTAAAGTGGACCCAGCCAAAGTTGAAGCAGTCAGCAGTTGGACCAGACCCAAAACAGTGACAGAGATCGGAAGTTTCTTGGGCTTGGTTGGCTATTATAGAAGGTTTATACAAGATTTCTCCAAGATTGTAGTACCTTTGACCAGATTGACACAAGATGAGGTTCCTTTCATCTGGTACTGGTAATGTGAAGAGGACTTCAATGAATTTAAGACTCGATTGGTCACATCTCCGATTTTGACTCTACCCTCTAGAAGTGAAGGTTTTGTAGTATACTGCAATACTTGTGGGACAGGGTTAGGATGTGTACTGATGCAGCATGAGAGAGTTGTGGCATATGCCTCATGCTAGCTGAAGAACCATGAAAGGAATTATCCCACTCATGATTTGGAGATGACTACAATGGTGTTTGCATTGAAGATTTGGAGACATTACCTGTATGGTGAGTAGTTTGAGGTATTCACAAATCACCGGAGCTTAAAGTATATCTTCACCCAAAAGAATTTGAATTTTAGGCAGAGGAGATTGATAGAATACCTCATTGACTATGATTTTAGCCTGTCCTACCACCCTAGGAAGGCTAATGTGGTCGTTGATGCCTTGAATAGGCACACCCACATGATGGCCAGACTAATGATCAAGGAATGGCGCATGCTAGAAGATTTGGTTGGATGCAGACCTTTGAGACAATCTTAGGAACCTGTTGGAGTTTGGGTAGCGAATATGTCTGTTCACCCAAGATTATTGGAGACTATTATGGCCACTTAGCAGCTAGACCCCTTTGTGTAGGAGGCTTGGGCAAAACTAGAGGCGGGAGAGGCGCCTCACTTCTCTGTTGGTGTAAATGGAGGACTCAGATATGATTTGCATCTATATGTGCCTCAGGTAGAGGAAGTGAAACAGAGACTACTAAATGAAGTCCACCGGTCTAAGTATACGATTCATCCAGGGAGCACCAAGATGTACAAAGATTTGAAGAGAAATTTTTAGTGGCCTAGAATGAAGAGAGAGATAGCTGAACATGTGATGAAGTGTGCAACTTGTGAAATGGTCAACATCCAACATTAGAAGCCCGGGGGAATGTTGCAACCTCTGGATATTTTGGTTTGGAAATGGGAGCATGTGTCAATGAATTTTGTGACAGGACTGTCCAAGACCAGGAGGAAAAACGACACCATCTGGGTGATCGTGGATCGTCTCACAAAGTTAGTACATTTCTTACCCATGAGGGTGAATCTCCCATTAACTCAGTTAGCAGAGTTGTATGTGGTTGAGATAGTCCAACTGCATGGGGTCCTGATGTCCATTGTGTCTAATACGGACCCAGGTTTACATCTAGATTCTAGGGAGCATTGCAAGAGGCTTTTGGCACCATTCTGCATTTTAGCATAGCCTTCCATCCTCAGACAAACGGGCAGACTGAGAGGATTACTTAGACCTTAGAAGACATGTTGAGGGCCTGCACATTGGCTTTTAGAGGGAGCTGGGAAGATCATCTTTCGTTGATTGAATTCGCCTACAATAATAGTTATCACTCTAACATAAGTATGGCACCGTATGAGGCGTTATATGACAGACCTTGTAGAACACTTACCTGCTGGGATGAAGTAGGCGAGCGACAGCTCATGGGGCCAGGGATTATGCAGTAGTATGTAGAGAAAGTAGACCTGATCAGAAAGAAATTGGCAGCTGCACAGAGCAGGCAGAAGAGTTATGCTGATCGAAGGTGTAGAGCTTTGGAGTTCAAGGTTGGAGACTTCATCTTCCTAAAGGTATCACCAACAAAAGGCGTATTTAGGTTTGAGAAGCGAGGGAAGTTGAGTCCTCGTTACATTAAACCCTATGTGAGTGTCAAAAAGGGTTGGGGAAGTTGCCTATCAATTGACTTGCCTCTAGAGTTTTCGGGCGTGCACAGTGTGGTTTACATCTCGATGTTGAGGAAGTGTTTGACCGCCACATCCCAAGTGATCTCAGTTTAGTCAGGTGAGCTACAGGAAGATTTGTCCATGGTGGAGGACGCTGTGCAGATCATTGATAGAAAGGAATAGGTCCTACACCGTCTCAAAACTCGGTAACCACAGTCGTATTTGACAATTGATTCCATACCAGTTTGTCGACACAGATCCTTCGTGGTTCCACAATGGCGACCACGGTCGTATCTGACAATTGGTTTCATAGGAGTCTCATACTCCTACCACATTGTCGACACCAATCCCTCATGACTCCAAAACACATTATCATTTTCTTTTCAAATCATTACACATTCTCTTTTCTTTGCAGGGGACCATTCACATGCATCACGACCCTCCATTTGGGTCCTAGACTCAACATCATATAAAGTCATGCATTTATATTCATTATTAGGTCTCACGTCCAAAACCATATTTAATTTCATTTATTGAATTCTATATTCCTTCATGTCATTTACATGAGAAAAACTTCATTAATACATGCTCATTATTTATTCAAAACCGTTTATTTTTTTTCACTTTCCAAATACATTTATTCATATGGGTCAAGAGTCTGGTTCGGTAAATCGAATCATAATCAGTCGACTGAAATCCTCTGACTCGGTCGTCCGAAAGCAGCTGATCGTCCGAAACTGTCTGAATTCGGTCGATTGAAATCGCTCGGTTGTCTAAAGTCACAACCTTAGATATTACAATTGTAATGGTCACTATTATTCTTCTCTTTTCTTTGAGACTTCAATGTATTCTCATATCATACAACAAACTCAAGTAATATATTTGGTCACCTTACTGCTTAGAAATGAATTCATACTCTCATTCCATTGTGTAGTCTTCATAACAGCACAAAATACATTGGTAAAAAATATGTAAACCCATTTATCATGTATATTGTAAATAAAATTCAACCACTTATTGTTTGACACACTATTTTCCTCTATCCCATTTGTTCCAATTTAATTCAAACTCTTCAATAGATTGAAACAGCTACAAAATATTATGAAATGTAAACATTACATCTTTATTATCAGCCAATGCACCTATTTTCAAAAGTAATTTATTAAGTATACACCACGAAAAAAGACAATGAACCACTTATGGAAAAGATACTTGGATTGCAGCCCTTATCCTAAGATCTTGATGATCAGTTAAAAAGACTTTAAATGACCAATGCATACTTTACCGATGCATATTTTACCCATGCACACTTTAAATTATTCAAATAACCAAATAAATGACTTCTTCGATTCTTTAATCAAAAATGAAGATGCCAAAAAAAAAAATGTTAATATTGATTTACACCATAGAAAACCACATAGATCATAAGGTACTGATTTGTTTGAAATGTGGTATCAAATATCACTACATTATCAAAAAGATCATAATCTTGGATTGATGTAGCATTAGCTCACATGCAATGAGATAATATGCACTATTCATCAAGTTGATAAGAATAAAAAAATTTCTCATTCTCCAACTTCATCAACTTGAAATGTTCAATTAATAAATCTACATTGTATTCATTGATGTCTTCTCTTACATCACATCTCATGTTGATTAAATCACGTACTGTACAAACTAGTTTATTAAAACCACTAGATTATTTTACGATTACAAGAACGGATTGATAAGGATAGAATCCCACAAAAGCCAACAACTCAAAAAACTGTCTTACTCTAAGTTATACTTTTCTATTTATTTTAAAAAAATGCTTCTTACTGGAAGAAGTTAGTGGATGATTATATAGTTCAATGAAGTCATGAACTATCCATTTATTAAGTTTGAAATCCTTTTTCAAAGTTATTGCTGCCTTACAATCACTCTTTGTGGTACCAAATTTCCAAGATTGTGTTGTCGATGGACCACCACTTTCACAATGATTACCATCTTTTTCTGCAACTGTTTCAATTAAATTTATAGGTTTAATAATATCAACATTTAGTTTATCCATATATTTCCCTAGCCTGTTGCATACATACACTTCAAACTTGATTTTGATAATTCTTTTGAGACGATTTTCTTACATTAAAACCAACCTTAGAAGTATAAGTTTGGTAGAACGCTTCAACTGTTGAAAATGAATGAAACCACTAACCTTTGTATGGTACAACAAACTCTCCACTATTTGAAAATTGATCATGTGAAACTATAGCCAACTATTAATCAAAATTTGGTGGAGATACTTTCATTTAAAATCCTAAAAAGAAAAAAAAAGAACAACACAAACGATTATATAATAAATGTATCAAAAAAAAAATTCAAGTGACCGACATTGACTCAAATTTAAGTCTAAGTAAACTTGTCATGGTAATGTTAATGTAAGCAAATGAAATGAAACTAATTTTAATAACTAAAACAAAAAATTAAAAACTTAAGTTTCTAGCATATTCAGTTTCAGTAATAACATATGCTAAATAGTACCAAACAACTATGAAATCAATGAATAATCAACACTTGTAACAAGAACTAAATTTGAACCCATCATACTACTTCTTCACCATCAAATCAAGAGAAATTTAAAAATACTCAGTTATTGAAATATGAAAAAAAGAAAGAAATGAAACATATGCTTCAAATTAAAAACAAACTGAAACCAACAAAAAATACATTGGGCAAATTTAAAGTTTTAAGTAAGTAAACTTGTCCTGCTAATGTTAAACAAAATACTATACGTAAATGAAATAAAACTAATTTTAATAACTAAAATAAAAAAAAAATAAAAACTTAAGTTCCTATCATATTCAGTTTCAATATCAATGTAAAACTTATAGTACTGAACTACTATGAAATCAATGAATAAATAATGTCTGAGACCAGAACTAAATTTGAATCCATTCTATTATTGCTACTACATCAAATTGAGTGAAAGTTAAAAATACTCGGTTATTGAAATATGAAAAAGAAGAAGATATGCTTCCATAACAAACTAAAACCAGAATTAAATTCGAACCCAATCTACTACTAATACAACATCAATTTGAATGAAAGTTAAAATACTTTGTATAAAAGAATGGATCGATGAAAAAGCTTTGTTTTTAATGGATTGAAGGCCAATGATCTTTACAATATAATAAAGGAAAAAGGAGAAAGAAGATAGCCGTATTAGGAAGGAAGGTCAATGTATTTAGTTAAAATGAATGTCTACCCATAATAATGTAAACCACTCCTAAATTCTCACAAAAAATACATACTTGTATAAAGAATGAATCTACACGAAAATTTTGTTGTTAATGGATTGAAGGACTTTGTTGAAAATCTTTAGAATAGAATGAAAAAAAGATAAAGAAATAACTCAGGTGACGACATATTAGGAATAAAAAAAAAACAAATCCCTAAAATAATGGAAATCGTCCCAATTATAATCATAACTCTCTATTATTTATTAAATATAATTAATTATCCTACATTCTCTCTCTTATTTCCCTCAAAAAACAAAACCATAACTAATGAAAAGGTGGTTTTCAATATGTCTCAAAGATCAAGATCTAACATCTATATATGATTTTCTATTAAAATAGTATTTTGAGACAAAGTGCATAAATGAATCCTATATGTATTTTTGAACAATACATATTTATTGGTTAAGCTCATGTAACTTACTTGGTCAACATATGTTATTGTTAAATTAGTAAAAAACACAAGAAAAAAAAAACATGTATGGGAATAATTTTAAACTTTTGTGATTCTAGTTTGCTTTGATTACTTGTAATTTTCAATTGTTGTGGGGACTTAATTGCAAGAACATTAAATATTAGCCCCCACATCTCTCTGTTCTTCCATGGGTTTTATTCGACTCCATAGACTATAACTTTTGATGTCAACAAAGACTCATGCTAACAAGATTGCAAACATAAATAAATAAATGGAATACGATAATTCGATGAACAAGGAGGTTAAAAACTTGTTTTGGAAAACCACTTTAAATCCAAATTCGAATCAAACTACCATAAATGACTTCCTCAGGTATAGCAGACAAATTGTCCAAGTCTGGAAATCATGTATGTTCTCGATCAACGAAGAGACTTAATTAGTGGACCTACCCAACCCAAGAGGATGCCAGGACGTTTAGGTACCATGCTTGACCCTTTTCCTTGCTACACGACGGCAAAACCCTTGATTGGTCTTTGACAAATCGTTTTGACTCTGTGAATTATTGTGTGGATTTCATAGGGAGCAGGTATGCTACTTGTGAGTTGATGATGGTTTAGGGAGTGGCTTAATGGGCTTTGTGTGGTTGTTCAACGAGAGTGTTTGTGGATTACTCATTTAATGAACCAAATTAGGTCGCATCATTTGACTTGTTATAGTTTTGGGAAGCCATTTAGTGGGGCTAGGTGAGGGGTTTGGCCGGGCTCATATGATAGTTCATTAAACATGCTCATTCCTCTTTTGTTTATCAAGTTTTCTTCGGTAAGTACTTCCTCGTCGATTAGCTTTTCCACCAAAACGGTAAGAAAGGTTCGACCGGGTGATGATGACTTTTCTCGACAAAAATGATGAAAATGATCCAAAGGTTGTACAAGATCTAGTTCATGTCTGATTAGGAGTGAATGTTGTATGGTGGGAACTTCATTGATTGAGGAAGATCGCAGTTAGTTTGTTAATAATTAAACGTCGACATTGTTTCATCAGAGTATAGTTGATCTAGAGGATCACTTGTCCTTCTACGCATTGTAAAATTGCATAAAAACCCACTAATTTGAGTAAGCTTGCAACTTCCATCTTCTCCTCCCTCTTTCTTCCACACATCATGGGAAGCCTAGAGAGTCAATTAGTGACATTCTGGAGGTTCCCACAGTGGACGTCTAGCTCATGACTGTGGAGGATGGAGGTGTTAGTGAGAGAGAAGGTAGGGAGAGTCAGGTTGCACAAGTTGAGGGATTAAGAGAAGAGGGTCGAGTAGCAATGGAGGAAGTAGAGGGCGGGGATAAGTGAGATCGAGGGTCTTCTGGAGGGGAGGAGAGGTAGAAGGAGGAAGTGCTTGCTTTTTGGTAGATGATGTCCTTAAGGAGGCACATAGCCTTGATGTTGGTGTCTCGGTTGATGATGACGTCGAGGTTGCAATTCTTGACCCATTTCAGGCAAACTCTTGGTATTTGACACATTTGGGAGGAGACGACGTGGTACTGGTGGTGGTGGAAATGAATTGTGATAGGGCAAAGGATCGTTGGGAGATTATTTTGGTTTGATGGAAGTATTTGATGTTTTTATAGAGGGATTTTTTCATCTTTTCCTTGACATGATTTAGGTGTAACCACGACAAGGTCATGTTGTGGTTGTAGAAATGAAATGGTGTATGATGATAGCTCATAGTAGGAGTACTTAGGAATTAAGACAATGGTTAGTCTTGAGAGTAATTAGGGAAAAAATTGGAATAAAGAAGGCATCTAAGGCATTATCAATCCTACCAGGGTATTTGGGTAAAACACAAAAAAGAAAAAAAAAATGCAACATCTCGATTTTTCAATGAAGAAGGACATGCATGACTTCCTTAAAAAAATCAATTACACACTTAACCCTTCTTTGGATGTAGAATAAGAAAAGTAAGAATAAATGAAACTTGATATTAGTATCCTGATAGTATTGTTATGTAATTTGAAAATAATTTTTTTTAAAGGTGAATAAGTATATATAAGGGGATATTTTGGTTTGAGTAAAAAATAGAATAAGTATCAGAATAAGTATTAAAATAAGTGAAAAACATGTATATTAATAATAATCAACTTAATTATGAAGATGTATATCTACTTTAAAGTATATATACGTCGTATTATATATGTATTAATTTTTAAACAAAAAAAAATAAACATAACATATACATACATGTATCACAATAAATTAGCGAAATAATTTTATTTCATCCTTTCTAAGAAATAATTATTCTAAAATAAATAAATAATTATTATTATTATTATTTCAAATTTATTCTAATTTTTATCCAATTAAACAGAATAATAATTCTATTTTGAATCCATTCGGTATTACTCTAGAACCATAGAAAGGCTCTCCGATCATCCAATTCATATTATTCAATTCATACCATCTTATACCTTTGGGTGTTATGTGGTATGTCAAGTCGGTAACGAACATGTGTGAGATATGTTTTTTTTTTTTGGTTAACGGTTGAGATAGTTAGAGGAGAAATTTTTTTTTTTTTTCATGCATATCCCAGGATACGAATCTGGAACTCTGTGGTGAGTTTAGAGTTCTCCCAACCACTATTGACAATGAGACATTGTCCATGTGTGAGATATGTTACAAATCGTTTTTCATTGTTGTTTATGTATGAGTTGGAGTAGGTGCGTAAAATTTTGAACTCCAGTTCGAGATTGTTTTTTTAATGAAATTGTTAGATTCCAGTTCGAGAATGTTACTCAGGGTACAACTGTACAAGACGAAGAGGAGTAGGTAGTCCATTTTCTTAGGCTCTCTCTGGTTCCAGAATAATACCGAATTGATTCATTCAAGACGGAACTATTATCATACTCCGGTAGTATTTACCTCGTTTCATCCTGTGACAATAATTTAATTGTCCTAGACAGACAAATATGCCACCCACCCTGCGTACATACGTAAGCTAATGACACTTTCCACTGCCATCCTTTTCTCCTCCGTGGCTCCGTGATCTCCTGCAGAGAGAGAGAGAGAGAGAGAGCGAGCCCAAACAAAAAACCCCAGGTGAGTCCAGATCTGCTAGGGACACACCAGATCCATGGCTTCCGCTACCGAGCGCGAGGGCTTCGTCTACGTCGCCAAGCTCGCCGAGCAAGCCGAGCGCTACGACGGTACTATTCGTCCCGGCGTTTCCCAGATCCGCCTCCTCTTTCCGGCCGCAAAAAAAGATGACTTCTTGGCGTGGTTTTTTTTTTTTTTTTTTTTTGCCCCGTTTGGGGTTGCAGAGATGCTAGAGTCGATGAAGAAGGTGGCGAGGCTGAACGTGGAGCTGACGGTGGAGGAGCGGAACCTGCTGTCCGTGGGGTACAAGAACGTGGTGGGGGCGAGGAGGGCGTCCTGGAGGATCCTCTCCTCGATCGAGCAGAAGGAGGAGACCAAGGGGAACGAGGGGAACGTCGGCAGGATCAGGGAGTACAGGTGCAAGGTCGAGAAGGAGCTGTCGGGTATCTGCGCTGATATCATGGCCGTCATCGACGAACACCTCATCCCCTCCTGTAGCCCCGGGGAGTCATCCGTCTTCTATTACAAGATGTGAGAGTGAGACTTTTGCTTTGTTTTGGGTTCTTTCTTTAGTGTTCTTGCTTTTGGTGTTTTGATTTTCTTGGTTGATCTCAGGAAGGGGGATTATTATCGGTACCTGGCCGAGTTCAAGTCCGGGAGCGACAAGAAGGAGGCGGCAGATCTGTCGCTCAAAGCTTACCAGGTGAATGAATTATATCTGAGCTTCTTGTTTTATCTGCTCTGTTTTTTTTTCCTTTGTGTTTTGACTACGTTGAGCTGATATTTAGATTGGATTATTTTTGTTTTGAACTTGGCTGTTGGTCTTTGTCATTGATGGAGAATGTATTTCCTTCGTTGGTCCATTGTATTTTGTTTCATGGCTTTGTTGTAATTGTCAAATGTTTTTTGGTTATTTATTTCAGATTGTTGTTATGGGCATGCCATGATTTTATTACGGGTTAGATTTGGAGACGATGTTGGGGTTGTTTGTTATCGTGTTAACTTCTTTCTCTGAATTTGTGGTTTAAAACACTTGAGTTTGGAGTTCGAGTGTTCTTCTAGGAGTCACGATAACTCATTTTCAGCAATTGTGATGAAACATCCAGTTGCCAACTGGTGGAATCAATATTTATATAGATTTATAAGCTATATGGGAAGCCTGATGGGGGTTATGGCACTCATAAATTGTTGGGAAGAAGTTCTCTTGATTGGGAGCTGGCTTTATTAATAAATTATTCCTTTCACGTGTTTTTTTTGTAAATCATAATTGTCAGCAAGGACATTTTTGTTACCACCAACTTGCACACCTTGCAATTTCGGGCTTCATGCATATTCTCTTTGAGACCTTTTCCCCACTTTTGTTTCTTCAAGTAGCTCACTGTGATCTATTGTGTGATCAAAATTTCTTCCACAATCTTTCTGCTGGCCACTGCAGGTGACTCATGCTATTGCACACTTTGGTCTCTTGTATAACCTATATTACTACTGCAATCTTTCTGTTGACATATGGTGAAGTGTTTCCTTGATATTGTGCCAGAGTTTGGCAGTTTTGTCTATTCATGCAATCAAGATTGTACATGTTCTTATATTTCTATTGCCTCATTTATCTAGCTAAATTACTTCCTCAAAAGAGGACAAACCTCCCAAAAGAAACTACTTTTTTTTATTACTCTAAATGTATTTCTGGCTCCTATGATTTGCAGACTGCTTCCAACACTGCTGAATCAGATTTGGCCCCAACTCATCCAATTCGCTTGGGTTTGGCTTTGAATTTCTCAGTATTTTATTATGAGATCATGAACTCGCCTGAAAGGTATTAATGTGCTGTCATAATGCACCATGATCTATATGTTCCATGGGTTTTGAGAATCATTTACGAAATCTTGATTTTGAATTTTCAGGGCTTGCCATCTTGCCAAACAAGCTTTTGATGAAGCTATATCTGAGCTTGACACACTTAGTGAAGAATCTTATAAAGACAGTACTTTGATTATGCAATTGTTGAGAGACAACCTCACTTTGTGGACTTCTGACATTCCCGAGGATGGAGGTAATTGTTATATTAATGTAGAAAGTTATTAATGAATTAGAGAGTTAATGAATTATTTGTAATGGCTGTTGTATCATTTTGGATTTGAAATGCATTTTTCATTAATTTATTAAATCTAACTGATTGCTCACCGCTCAAAAAAAAAAAAAAGAATCCAACTGATCGAGCAGTCATCTGAAATGTTATGGGGACATGTTGATTATTTGCACTAGATCACCTTTGTTGCTACATTCACCAGCTTATCTTATGTAGTTATAAACATAGGTGATTTGTTTCGTTATCAGTAGAGCATACTTTTATAGTTATAAACAATAGTTCTTTTCTCATCGTCAGTTGCATACCATATGACATGTGCTGCCAGGATGCAGTAGGTTATCAGCATTTCAACTGAACATATTGTTATTATTGTAAAAGATTAAAGATAAAGATATTTCTTTTTAGTGAATCTTTTACAGTTAATGAAGTAGCAGCTGTGTATGATGGAAATTTCAAACTGCCAGCTTGGATTTCATGATCTGAACGAAGTTGAATACAATTTAACTTTTCAAACTATTAGTAGCTGAATATAGTCTATTACAACAGTATAATTAGGATGTGAAAGTCAAATAATTGTAAGAGATAAAAGTATAAGATGTGAACCGCCATAATTTATCGCATCTAGCATTACATAATATTGGGATTTTCAAAACCACCATAATGTATCTTGTTTTCTTATTGCTGGAAGTATTGTTGCTATGTAGTCTGTAATGCTTAGTGTTTTCCTATCCAAATGATCAATTTCCTCTTTGGCAACAGCCAATGAATCCATGAAGGACGGCACTGGAAAAGAAGATGCAGAGGTGGGTTCTTCAACCTGACTGACCATCTCCATACCAGAGAATGAAGCTCATTTCATATTATCTCTGTACCGGTGACTCATTACTTTTTATTTTGCAATGATGTAGGTTCATTAAGCCTTTCTGGATGTGTTCAAATATGAGAATTTCAAGAAGAGTGAAGCTATCACGAGTAGTTTTTTTCATCTAGAAGTTTAAAAATCTAGCCTCATTCATATAATTGTAGTGAATTTCAGTTGACTGCTGGACACAGATTGCTTTGGTGTGTCTGAGGACATTTAGCATGTATCTCATTTACATGAAAAGTTTTCATTCAGCATTTGTTATATGAACACCAACTGTAGGATGCAGCATCATTCTGCCCTTGTAATTGGCCTTTTTATATCTGTGGTTCGTTTTTCCCGCGTTCTTCAAAATTTAGCTGTGGATGTTTCTTGTTACATTTTTGATATCGGTAAGTTGTGTTAATTTAAAAATTCCAATGGTAAAAGAGATCAAGGAAATCAAACGTTCAAAATGATACAGAACTTTAAACAGAATAGAAAAGAAATTATGGTAATGTTTTTGTCTTAATAATTACATGTTAAACCAAATTTTGTCAGAATTTCAAGATTTAACAGGATGTTTACTATCTCATATCAATGGCAGGGGAAGGGTCTTGTATGTCTGCGATCGAGGTTTGAGAGTGAGAAGTCTCTGGAGATCTAGAAATAACAAGATTAGAGGCTTGGTTCGCAGTCCATGTAGTGAACAGAGAAGATAGTGAGTTCAGTAAAACATCTTTTTCAAATCCTTAAACAAGAGTTTCTATCTATAGATTCATTAGTCTAATGATATCTAATATAATAAGAAAGTAAGATTTACAAGAGTTTCTGAAAATTCTGCAATTTCTCTCTTTCTAAGTCAACCAGAGGATGATTTGGAACAACACAGTCCAATCATGGTTGTTTTAAGGAAATCTAAGAGTAGATTTATATGAAAGCAAATCTGCAATGCAGTAGTAATCAGGATATAAATTCGAAGACAAGAAAAAAATACCAGATCTGGTAAATATAAGTGTAGTTAAGAAATAAGTGAGTATTAGATTCAATGTGGGAGTCACATAATATACAGTTTTGAGAACCAGTCCATCTTCTTCTGGTCAAATTTTCTTTAGTCAAATTCTTATTATGTAGTACCAATCAAGAGAACAATTTGACTTTCAACGGAGCCTAGCTATGCCAGATGTACTCAAAGTAAGGGAATTTAAGTCTACCGTCGTTCAAGACATTGTAGCATGACTTAACAGAGAATGTAGAAGTTGCAATGGGCGTCCAGGAGAGGGAGTCCTCCTCGCCCTCCAAAGAGATAGAGTGAATGATAGATGCCAGAGAATCGATCTGGAATTGCAGAGTATTACAATCTTCTAATTGGATTTTGGAGTGGTTAATCAACTTGTTGAAATCCACCCAGAATAACTCCTATATTGTTTTAATAGAAGCTTTTTTACCCTTACTTACAGAGAAAAGTTCGGGAAAAAGGTATTTAAGTTTAGTTCCATTCCACCAATTATGTTTCTTGTCACATTGGTGCTTGAAAAATCCGCATGTTGTGTTTTCGACGTGCAACTTTAGTGTTCGCTGAGAATTTTCATCCCTTGAATTCTTCGAAGTACATAGGTTCTGGTTTCTAGGTTTAGTAGTGTAAGCGCTCTTTACCGTTCTACCATTCCTCAGAAGTAAAACCATGATAATATTGGGTGTTCTCAATGTAAAACTCATTGAGAAGGTATGTTTCAAACGATTATTAAATACTATGGGCCTGTTTGGCAAATAATTAGATTATTTAGCAAGGAATCTGTAATTAAATTACTTATTGGTGGATTTGGTTTTAAATAATCCAAAAAAATCTCACTCAAATGGGATTTTTGGATCTTTTACTTTTAACATTAAATAATTAATATACCTATGTTTTTTTTTTAAACGGTGAGTTAATATTCATTTAGTCCTTAGCTATGTAACCACCATCAAGAGAATTAAGTATCAAAATACACATTGTTTTCAGAATTACAAGTCTGACAGAATTATATGTTCCTTTCAAAAATTGCCTATCATTAATAGGCATTCACAAAAAATTATATAACGGTCAAAGTTTTCCAGAACGATTAACAAAGCATTAATCAAAGCAGGGATTGTCATCAGTAGGCGAAAGAGAGGATTGGATGAAATCCAACACAGGCCTAGCATTTTGGAGGGTTGGTGGTATTTGCTCCTTTTCCCTATTTTTTTGGAAAAATGCAACTGAGCAGAGGGTCTCTTCTTTCTCATGAGTAAAAACATTCCATGTAGTATCAACAAAAGAACAATGGATAAATAAGTGGTTATTTGTTTCCTTATAACCATTACAAAATACACATACATCAAAGCCATTCCATCCCCCTTTTACAAAGATTATATTTGGTCAGCACTTTATTGAAGAGAACCAACCAAGAAAAAAGTTTGATTTTCAAGGAGACCCAGCCATTCCAGATTTGCTCATATAGCTGAAATCTGAGTCCACCATCATTCAAAATATTGTAGCAGGATTTCACAGTGAAAAGATCTTTAGATGGGTTTCACGTCAAAGTGTTTTCTTCAGGACTTAATTGTATATTATATAATATATCCATTAGGTAATTAGCTAGCCTCTGAATAGTTGCATAATTGTCAGATGGCTCTGAGGTAGAGAATAGTTTATCAAAGTCTGATCTGAAGATCTCTATTATTTTTTCAACCGAGGCTTTTTTGTATTTGGCAAGTTTGAACAGATCAGGAAAAATATCCCGCAATTTTTCTCCATTCCATCATCTGTTTTCCTAGAAAATTATGCTATTTCCTTTTTTGACTTGAAAAGAGGCAAAGCAGTTAACAATGTTAAAGCAACCTTTGATTTCCTACCACAAGAGAAAGGATCTACCGATTGATGAGTTTATCAGAGCACCCAGCCATGTTCTAGATAAATAACTAGCTTTTAGAATATCTTTCAATTTTACGGTATATGAACTAGATAATAATTGCCATAGTAGCTTTGTTTTTAATGCCAAATTAAAACATTTAATGTTAATAATACCCCAGCCTTTCTGATCTTTTGGCCTACATAGAAAAGCCCACTTAGCCAAATGACAGGCAGTAGAAGAGGATGAATAAGATTTCCAAAGAAATTTACATCTAAGTTTATCAATAGCTTTTTCTACCTTTGTTGGAAGATGGAGCACCGAGAGATAATAGGTAAGGATGGCTGATAGTACAAAGTTCACAAGAGTTAATCTTCCTTCTAACGATAACTGTTTTGCCTTCCAAAGAGTTAGTTTTTTTGAGATTTTTTCAATTACTGGAGACCAATCATTAAAGTTAGCACTCCTGAAATGTAAAGGTAGTTCCAAGTATTTGATAGGCAAGACAACAGTTGTACATCCAAGGATGTGGGAGGATCTAGTGATGGAGTTGTCTAGAACTCCAATTCTAGTGAGAGAGGACTTATGAAAGTTAATTTTCAATCTAGAACAGGATTGAAAGCAACACAATATTCTCTTTATGTTTATTATATTTTCCTCACTTGTAGATAGAAATAAAATAGTGTCATCTGCGTATTGGATGTTTAATATGTTAGGGCCACCATTTGGGAGTTGTATTCCAGAAATTAAATTGCTCTCCACAGCAAGTGATAATATTCTATTCAGAATGTGGGTAACAGCAATAAAAAGAAGTGGTGATAATGAGTCTCCCTGCCTCAAACCATTTGATGCTTTAAAGAATCCTTTAGGAGAGTCACTAATTAAGATTGAAAATCTAGCATGTATAATACACATCCTGATCCAAGCATTCCATTTGGCTCCACATCCTAAGCCTTGAAGGGAATCCAGTAAGAAGTCCCAATTGACATTATCAAAGGCTTTCTTAAAGTCTAGTTTTAAGATGAATCCTGGGATTCCAACCACTTTCATGTAGTGTAATGTTTCTTGGGCAACCAGGAAACAATCTCCAATGTATCTTCTAGAAAGAAAAGTACATTGAGAGTTGTCTATAATTTTATCAAGAATAGGAGAGAATCTGGAGGCCAGAGTCTTCGTGATGATTTTATATAGACTATTTACTAAACTGATAGGTCTATAATCCTTTATGTATTGTGCACCTTCCAATTTGGGTATTAGGGTGATGAAGGTCTGGTTAATCGGTTCTAAATAGTCTACATTAGAAGTAGCATGAAAGTGTTTAAAAACCTCTAGGATGTCCAATTGATATACCTATGTCATTGTCATGTAATCCTTCTCCAATAATCCACAACAAACAGACTCATATGCATGTAATTTACTCTAGCACTCAGAAAGTATCGGCATGAATTCAAATTCAAAGATCCATCCATGAAACATGGAATTGCCATCAGCTACCTGGTCGGGTCTGGGTATGGCATGGCTCGAACACTTACTCGTACTTCAACTATGTTTGTGTTTTCTACACGTACCTTTCAGGCTCTTGAGGGTCGAGGACGTCAGGTAGAAGTGCAAGTGATCATGTGGTGAAAAAGGAAATAATGAAAAAAAAAGGAGAAAAATATAGATAGTAAATCACTCAACATTTCATAAACATAACCAAAAATTTACAAATATTATCTTAAAAATATTGGTAAGCAACAATAACCCTAGAAAATAAGAAAAATATTAATAACCATTGTATTTGAATAAAAGATATTGGTCAAAAGTACTTGTGTATTAAATTCCAATGTGATAATTGAAAGCCTTTCTTGCTTTCTTTGAAAGTCCAAAGTTTTAGTAAATTTTAATAAATTATAATTTAAACTAAAAGACTTTTAGTAGACTGTAAAAACTAAGTGAATTTTATAAAATTAGAGTATGTTGTAGCAATGGAGATGGATTAAAAGATGACATGTTTAAATTATTTGAAAAAATAAAAATTGGTCACCTACTAAAGTATTGATCATTTTTTCCTTAAATTTTCTTTACTCTTCTAACATCTGTGCTTGGATTTTTTCATTTTAATATAAACCATGGATTTCTGGTAATTATTTGTATATGGTTTATTAATGGTAAATCCAATTTGTGTTTGTTGGTTGTGGGTTCCCTCGGTGTTTTGTGCTCTGGATTCTCCCCTGTGGTGTGTTTCTGTGGCCAGTGGGTCGGTTCTGTCTTGAGAACCGTGCTGGTGGTTGACCCATTTAGGCTTTGGGCTTGGGCCTTGACTTGGTCAAGGGCCAGCTGTGCGAGGCCTCCACCCGTTGCTTCTTCTCCGCACCCGTGACGAGCCTGGTTCCAGTCTCGTGAGCTAGCGGGGGAGGACTGCCCGATCCATCCCCTCCGCTCTGAGCTAAGAGCAGCTGCGGGGTGTCGGCGGGATTCGGGGAGGCTGGCATAGCGGAGAGCTATTTGAGGAGGTGCTCGGCTCAGGGGAGAAGCAGAGGTGTTGAGAGGGAACGAGTGGTGTGGGTGGTTGCTGCGGAGGCTGCGCGCATTTGGAGAGTTCGCACGAGTGTGGGGAGGTTCGGTTGGTGCCGTGCACCACCGGAGGAGGGTACGCGAGGCTCGTCGGAGCCAGGTACGCATCCTCGTTCCTTCTTCTTCTTCGTTTGCAACATGTGCCATGATAGGGCAAAAATAGATTTAATGGATGGAAATGCTGTATAAATCATGATAAAATGTGGAAATGATGTGAATGAGTTAGATAGCATGTTTAGGATGTGATCATGCTATTTTATGGGTTTTTGTGTGGATTTCGTGGATATTGTGAAAGCATGCTACAGTGATGCGTTTTGAGCTTTATGGCTTTGTGATTTTTGTTAGAACAGCATGCTTAGTGGATTTGTGATTTGTTTGAGGGGTTTTGAAGTAGACTTGAAGGTCTACGCCCCATGTTTTATTGAGATTTTATGGTGTTGGTTTGAAGGGTCTGATCCTCACTCCCACTTGGGG
>JAMKQA010047347.1:0-16705 GCA_024699735.1 Posidonia australis | reverse complement strand
ATCTCCTCAGTATACCTTCTCCTCCTCCACCTGGACAGGCTTCTTCCTCCGCTCCTGCTCCTCCTCGAGCTCACGGAGGCGGGTCCGGAACTTCGCGCCCTTGTCCGGCAACCTCAACGCGACCGACGAAATCTTCGACTTCATCCGCTCAATCGTCTCCCGCAGCTCGCGATCGCAGATGCTCGTGACGGCAGTCCTCTCCTCCTGGCTCTCCACACCTCCGCGGGCGTCCCTGCCGCCGGCAAGCACCTCTGGCCATGGGATTTTCATCGGTTTCCCGCCCATTAGGGGATCCGACGACGAGAATGGGGGGAGTAGTGCGTGGACAAAGCAAGGAGGGCTTTTGGACAGGCGGACGCAGATGTCGGACACTCTTTTTTAACTTTGGGAGAGAAGTCTAGAGAGAGACTGTATGGTGGCGGTCGCACAGCACGCTGATATTGCCTAATTGTTGTTTTTTCTCCATGTCTTTGTGTTTTTTTTTTTGGTTAACGGTTTAGATTTTTTTGATTATCCTTGAAATCGAATCCAGGGAACAAGACGAGTTTTGCCTTCTCTAAGTTACTTTGACAACGAGACATTGTCTTCTCCAAGTCTTTGTAAAGAAATCTATTTACTCATATGTCCTTGGGTAATGGTTATTTATTCGTATAACTTCAAAAATCAAAACCTTATCCCTAGCATCCCTATAGTTAATAGCTCGTAATACAACGTGAGTGCCACGTTAATTACACATATTGAATCATTATAATATCTTTATTTATATGGTCTTACAGATTTTCTTTTATCTATATCTCGTTTCCTTACATTTTATTGAATTTACAACTCCATCAGTCAAAATTGGTTTCATCTTTTCCTTTTCTTCTATTATTACACTACAGTCCTCTTCTTCTTCTCAATCATTATCATCGTCTCCTTCTTCTACAATTATTTTGTGCCTTCCTTTTTAGTGCCTCTTCTTCCCGTAGTCCAAGTAGAAGAAGATGAAATTGGAAGTTTAGGTTAGATTGATTTTAATTTAGTGTTAAGATTTTACTAAGGTTATATCAATAATTTTATAATTTAATTAGAAGTCTAAGTTAAGAGAAAGGACATAAAGGTAAAGGTATTAAGCTGTAATGTTTGGACTCGTAAGACTAATAAATAAATAAGTAGTAACTAATGATACATGGATAAATACATTATTTTTCAAAAGCTCGCAAGCAAAATATCCTTTTATATATAAATATCGTACTTACTACATGAGTGTGTAGTGTGTAGGAGATGGACTTGACTCATGGAGTGAACGAAGGGTTGCATGTAAGTTGGAATGTAGGGGAAAATAACCTTGAAATCCTGCCAATGGGACAATGCAACCGAGTGATAAGCTTATACACGGGTATTGTTTTTTTTTTGGAACAGTTTTTAATATATATTACAATTAAATACTTGATTATGAGACCACCATCAAGTAAAACGCATTCTTAAATTTTTTTTCCCTGTCGTTCATGAGATACGAACCTAAGAAGAAGGAAATAATACAATAATATGATTGTAATATATATGATGTCCGTAGAAGTCAAACTCTCGATCTCTCGTACAACCACAAATAGACTTCACCACAAGATTAAGTGACTACATACTATGCACGTGTATTGTTAATGATTGAATCTAAACTAACTTCGTAGTACCTCAAGTGTAGCTCTTCACTTTCATCTTCAAAGCTTAAAAGCAGGTCAATGAGGACTTTCAAGAAGGTTCTTCACTCTTTCCCAAGAAATTTCATTTTTCTTTTGGACCAAAAAGGACTTCAAAATAGAAGGTTATCCATTTAAAGCCAAAATAGCTTAATTCAACTCGAGTTCAAATTGACTTTAACTCACTCAAGTTCCATTTGAAATTAAATAAACTAAATATGAACACTGAATCTTAGTTCTACAAATAGGACAAATTGAACATTAACTTATGCAGTTAACAATCAATACTATCTTCTACTAATTACAATGTGTAATTTAATTATGGACTCTGTTTGGTTTATTAATTTATTTCATATGAAAAATATCCTTAAATGTTGTTAATATTATCCTACATGTACAGTAATTCCCACCAAGACTATGATCATTGAGTCTCTTGCGTTTAACTCAAGTTCAACTCATGTGTTGGCTTGGTTGATTTTCTTGTCTTTTCATTAGCTGTGTTTGATTTTCTTAAATTCCTTAGGTTTCTAGCTAAATATGAGCAAAGGTTTGGCTCGATCAGTACTCCCGAGGTTCAACACTCCTTTTGCAAATAATTCCCTCAACTTCGAGTTTTGTATTGCAACGATGAAAAATCCGGCTTGTTCATGGATAGCGTAGTATTTAAGCAGTTCAAAGGCAATGGTATATATAAATCATTAAAATGGTGATGGCATCGACAACAATTTAAGAACCCCATGTGGATATGTATGAGTGTATTTTTGGTGTCTACAAGTTAAAAAGAAAGTGCTAGCTCAAGAGTCCTAAATACCAAATACTCATAATATAGAATGAAAACAATAATTAGCAATTCATTACTCTAAAGGAAGCAATTCAAATCTATCATGTTTAGTTTTTATGGTTTAGTTCATATTCCGAGATTTTTTTAAAATTTATTCCTGTGTTTTCCTTTTGAAATTGGACAGGGATTGTTTGTTACTCTGTTTGTTGAACATCCTTCCTCCAAACTCTTTAGTCCATGTTTGGACCTAGATAAAACCATGAATAAAGGTAGAATAGGAATAGTTATTTCGTTTAGTAAGTTAAAAAGTAGAATAAAAGTCGAATAGTAATTCCTATTCTGATTTACTTATTCCAGAATAGCTATTCTGCAAGAAGGGTGGAATAAAATTATTCCGCTAAGTTATTTTAATACATGTATATATACGGTGTGTTTATTTTTTTTTAAATAATACATATATAATATGATGTATATATATTTTAAACTAGATATATATTTTAATAATCAAGTTGATTATTATTAATCTACATGTTTTCCACTTATTCTAATACTTATTCCACTTTTCATCTAAACCAGAATATCTCTCTATACACACTTATTCAACTTTAAAAGAAAATCACTTCCAAACAGAATAACAATACTATCAGAATAACAATACCACTTTCCACTTATTCCTACTTTTCTTATTCTACATCCAAAGAGAGGCTTAGTTCTTTTTTCACAGTCAACAAGATATGAAATTGTAATTGAATAAATGAAGACATAACTTAAACCAAATTAGATGATGTAGGTTGTACTTCAATGGAGTAAAGATGCACACTTGTTTTTCTCAAAAGAAGGGTAGGAAATACTAAGGTGTTTTTCTCAAGAGCATGCATGTGCGTGTAGAGCCATTATGATGAAGGCAGAGGGTGATATATATATAGGTTTTGGATGCACTCTAATATGACCTTTAAATGGTCTAGCTGGGTCTCTCGTTGCAAGAGAAACAAAGCAAATATTTACCGCAACGATTAGTAAATCAATTGATTATGAATAACTTTTTACTTTCATTTCCTAATCACTTGTAATTAGTTTGATCGATCGAGAGATCAATTTATAGATAGAATTTTTCTTATTTCTTTCCTTAAATAAGCTCAGAATTTCATCAACCATGACACCAATTGAATTGCTTGTAGTCCATAAATTCTGAGATTTAAGGAACTTGAACTTATTTCTTTGGATCTGACATCTTGGACATTTTTACAATAACTCTTAGTTAATTTGTAACAATCTTTAAGTCATTATCTCTTAATTTAGCTATATTTTTTTATTTACATTAACTCTAATACTAAATCCAATAATAGACAATATAAGTAAAAGAATTATTATCTAAAATAAATTAAACTACTCACTTACTCAGTATCCTTGATGTGTAGTTGATTAACTCCATCTCTATGTGCACTAGCAAGCTCCTACTTCTATTTTGTATCTACAAAATACATCAAAATAGACACACATGAGTGACTACTGAAAGGTCATCCAGCACACACCCTACTTAAACACACACAATTCTGACTACTAAAAGGTCACCCACAAGTAGTTGCTAAAGACTCCTATTTCTCTCAAATGCACTGCCACGAACAATCGTAACCATCCATTCCGAGTCCAACTTCTCAGAAAGACTCTTCACAACATGTTGTGCTGCTCGACATTAAAAAACCAACACCGGTCACAAGCAGTTGTTAAGACACATGGTTCCTTCAACTGCATTGCTATTGTGAACCACTCCTATGTCGGAGTCCAATCGTCCCAACTTACAAGCCTCACAATATCATATATATCACGCACACGGGGTGTGTCTTCTGACGTCCCTTGGTGTTCAAGCACTTGGAACTCCAACCCCAAACCTAGTCAGCACTGGCACTAAGGATAATCTGAATCCTTCATTCTCAAACCCTGTAATACCACCACAGTCACAGTCTCAGTGCTTGAACCCTTGATGGCTACTTGCCCTTGGGCCCTATTAACATCAACAATCTCGGTACCAGGACTATACAACGTATCATGTAGCTACCTAAATATTTCATATCCCTTAGATGTACTGTCATGATACACTAGGTCTAGACAGTACCTTAGGTTTGTGACACTAGGAACAAGTGGAGTGTCATACCTCTAAGTCCAACTAGCACATCAATCTGTGGACCTTAGCCTCGATCTCGTGAACAATAATCCAAAAGTATCATACCTCTAAAATCCGACGAACACTTGCCTCAGCCTCTTAGTCTCACCACAAACAAAAAACATTAGAAAACTTTTTTTCAAAACCTTCGCAAATAATTCTTTTTCCAAAACTCTTTTCGAAAGTCACTTCAAAAGTTTTCAAATTATTTCTTAAAACACCATAAAGATACCATACCAAATACCACTCAGAACAACTACAATGAAAATCACAAACTCTAAACCATTTTCTTTTCCCAAATCCTTTGGAAAACTACTTTCCAAAAACATCCATATCTTTCCAAAAACTTTGAAAATCATTTGAAATCCCTAAGTCCAAAGAATACAATAATTTAAAATCTTCAGGGTATAAAGTTCACCCTAAAGAACCACACAGAAACCAAACAATGATCTCGAAGTCCCAAGTGACTTACAAGACCAGACATCAATACAAACTACACCTAAATAGTACCATCGAATACCTAATTCAATGCATCGCATCAAAAACTAGATCAATGTCTAAGCCTAAGGCCAAACGTTGACCCTAAAGTTCATTTAAACTATGACGGAGAAAGACCTAGTGTTTCTAGGTCATATAACCTTTTATGTTAAATTATAACTCAGTTGGATCTTATTAATGTATTTTAGGCAACCCCCACCCGTTGCTAATGTTTCACCTGATTATTGATGTGCCATAATTATCTACAGTGTTACTATCACACTAATTATGTCAAAAACTATTGAAAACAAGTCCCTAAGTGTTTATATGTAGTTTACACAAAACCTAAGAGCTTAAAAATAATAAAATCTAAAAATTGAGGGGCTAGAAACTAATTTCAACAAAATTTAGGAACCCAACCGTAATATCTACTAAACTCAAGGACTAAATGTGACGCTCTAGTGTGCTACATACTAGTACTAGTACTACCCAAGTATTATTAACTAAACAATAACTAAAATCAACAATAAAATAACTTAAACTAACTACCTAGAACCTATGTACGGCTAAGTGGCTCCAAAATCTTTACACCAAAACTAAATTGTACCTCTAAGCTACACATGGAACAAAAATATCAAACAAAAATGCGTGAATGATATCAATATCATAGAGTACGCACACACTAAAAACTATGAGAAACCTATAAATTACGGTGATTAAAATCATGTCAAAAAAAAATTCAAGTACGAAAAACTCTATCATGATTTCTCTGAAATTCACATTTTTGCAATAACATGCCTTTTCAAACCAATCTCATCTTCCTTCTAAAATCACATGCATCTTTTTAACCATTTAGTGCATTCAAAACCTTATTCGAAATCGTCTCAGAAAACTACACATAGTTTGAACAAAACTTGTCATGTCACCTTGGCCATAAGTGACCGACTTGATCACAAGCAATTGCTGAAGATTGTTATCTCTCTCAACTGCACTGCTGCAGTAAACTACTCCTTGCAAGGGTCCAACTGTCTCGGCCAACAAGCCTCACAAATACCACACAGGTCTCAACAAGCATAGGGTGCATCCTCACAACATACGTTGGTGTTCGGATACCTGAGGACTCCAACCCTATGCTCTGCCAACACCGGACACAGAGGGTAATCTAGTGTCTTTCACCAAGGCCCTATGGTACCACAATAGAGTCACAGTCTTTTTCACCCAGACCCATCATCGGCAACTACATCCAAGGACTCGCAACCGACTTTGCTGAGGTTTCATCTCCCTACTCCATCGGTTACTGCCCTATCGCTACATGAATCCGACAAAAAACTTCGAAAAACCTTTTTTAAAACATGTATTTCATTTTCCAAACCATTTTTCAAAATGTTTCTCAACACAGAAAACATTTTTAGAAATTAAATCTATAATTAAACACAATTATAACAATCAAAACCAATCAAGAATATCCTTATTCATCAAAACTAGTTGCAATGCTAATGAAGTTGTGCCAGAAATGTGCACTACATAGGAGCACCACTTGTGTGCGCCCCAACCAGGCAATAACTCAGAGCAGCTTCCATTGGATATCGCTCCAAGTGAGAGCCTCTGACGGACCTATTTTTAGACTCTTAAAAATTCAAAAAAATACATGAATTTAAAGGGTTCTAAGTTTCCTATCTTTTAAGACAAGTTTCATCAAAAATCGATTTATCAAACTCAAGTTATGACAATTAAAAGCCTCAAAGGTCACTAGAATCTACTATAGCCAAAATACTTAAAAATCACCCAAAAATTCACTATAAATTTACTAAAAAATAAAGAATCACTACCATTCATCTAGAAACAATATAAATGACAAATAATCCATGTTTCTAACTAATTTGAAGAAGAAAAAGAGGATGGAACACATACATTTCTATGGCCGACAACTCTTTTTCCTTCCCTTGTGAGCCTTTGAGCTCTACGACAAGCCCTCTTTGCCCTCTCCCTCTTCTCTCTCTCTCTCTCCTAGACCTCCCTCTCTTCCCTCTCTTCTCTGGCCCTCTCTAGTTACTCTAGTTTGATGCCTCCTCTCTCCCTCTCCTCCTTTATTTATACCTTCTATTTTTTGTCATCAACCACTATCATCGATCGTTGACTGTTGTTCGAGAGTGTAGCTACAGGACATGGTGAGAGAGCGGTGTTGTCTGACAGGGTAAGTGAGCACAATGGAAGGTAGTGAAGTTGGCATGGTGGTAGGATGAGGTGATCAGGCAGTGGAATGGTGCACTGGTGTTCACTACGCTTTTCTGATATTTGTGACAGTTTACTGTTTGCCGTGCGCCGACTAGATACGTCACCTTTGTGCGTCACTACTGTGCGCCTGAACCACACTACCTAGAGTTTTCAAATAATGCGAGAGAAACAAACATGAATTCTTTTGATTAGCATAATTACTAGTAATCAAGTCCCAGCTCATCCAAATTACACATAATTGAATATTAATCCACAATTACATCTTTTCTGGATTTCTAGGCTACAGATTCATGGATATTACATCCTACCCCTATTAAAAGAATTTTGTCCCTAAAATTAGCCTCTGATAGAACAAGTGGAGGTACCACGATCAAATATCTACCTTACACTCCCAAGTAACTTCCTCAGTGCCATGGTGTTGCCACTGAACCAACACAAGGAGTATCACTTTGTTTTGGAGTACTTATTCCTTTTGATCCAATATCTGCACAACCTTTCCACTATAAACAAGTCCTCCTGTAGCTCCTTTGGCTATACGGGTATCACCTATGACGTTCCTCGACATTGAAACATGGAAGACGTTATGCACATTTGAAAGTTCTAGAAGCAAGTCCAACTTGTATGCCACTTTACCAACTCTTTTGGAGATCTGGTAGGGTCCGTTGTAGCAAGGACTCAACTTTTCCCATTTTCCGAATCTTGTCACCCCTTGGTTGGTAATACCTTTAAGAATATAAAGTCTCCTACTTTGAATTCTAAAGATTGTTGTCTCTTATCTGCATAGCTCTTCTGTCTACTTTGTACAACCACCAATCTTTTCCAAATCGGGTCCACATTTTCTTCGTACTACTGCACAATCTTTGGGCCCATGAGTTGACGTTTGCCTACTTCGCTCCAATTGGTGAGTGTTCTACATGATCTACCATACACAACCTTCTACAAAGTCATTCCAATGTTAGAGTGATAGTTGTTGTTGTAAGCAAACTTAATCAATTGCAAGTGCTCCCCCTAGATTCCTTCAAAGTCCAATGTAAAGGTCCTCAACATATCGTCTAGTATCTAAATAGTTCTTTCAGTTAGATCGTCTATCTGAGGGTGGAAAGCAGTACTGAAATTTAACAGAGTGCTAAATGCCTCTTGCATCACTTCTCAGAACCTCAAGGTGAATCAGGTGTCTCTGTCAGACACTCTCGACACTGGAACTCTATGCAACTGAACTATTTTGGGCACGTACAACTCTGCTAGCTGTGATAGAAAGAGATTCACCCTCATGGACAAGAAGTGTGCTGATTTCGTGAGCTGGTCTACAATTGTCTAGACTATATCATTCTTTCTTCTTGTGTTTGGGTAATCTTGTTATGACATCCATCGACACATGCTCCCATTTCTAGATTAGAATATCTAGATGTTGCAAGGTTCCTCCAGATTTCTAGTGCTTTATCTTCACCATCTAGCAGGTCACACATTTCACCACATACTCAACGATCTTTCTTTTCATCTCAAGGCAGCAAAAATTTCTTTTCAGATCCTTATACATCTTGATGCTTCTTGGGTGAATCATGTATTTAGATCAATAAGCTTCATCAAGCAATCTCTATTTCACCTCCTCTACTTGAGGCACATATAGACGTAGATCATATCTGAGTCCTCCATCTATGTCACCAAAAAATGAGGCGCCTCCAACTTCTACCAGATATCTCACATGAATGGGTCTAACTACTGAGCTGCCATAATTGCTTCCAACAATCTTGGGCGAATAGACAAATTTGTCATCCAAGCTCCAATAGGTCCCTAAGACTGCCTCCGCGGTCTGCACTCAACCAATTCTTCTAGAATACGCCATTGTCTAATCATTAGGCTGGCCACAACATGAGTGTGTCTACTTAAAGCGTCTGCGACCACATTAGCCTTTCCTGGATGGTAGGACAGACTGAAGTCATAATCCATGAGCTATTCTACCCATCTTCTCTACCTCAGATTCAGATCTTTCTGTGTGAAGATATACTTCAATTTACGATAATCTGTGAATACTTCAAACTGTTTGTCGTACAAGTAATGCCTTCAAATTTTTAAAGCAAAGACTACTACAGCCATTTCCAAGTCATGGGTGAGGTAATTCCTGTAACACCCGTAAATTCATTTTGTAGGTATTTACATTTTTATGAATTTATTTCTAGACAGGTGCTACTGTTCTAAGGTCTATTTGTGTGATTTTGTAGTTTTGGACTTGAGCCTCGTGGGTCGGCTTTTATTTGTGTGTTTCTTGTGCGTGGTTGACATTATGCACGTAGCACTGTACTTGTGGGTCAGTGTGTGGGTCTATGTGTGGGCTACTTGGTGTGGTAGACTATTGGCTTGTACTTTGGTGCTGACAATTGCGCTGTGCGTGGCATGGCTGGCAGTTAGCTAGGTCGTGGTGGTTGCGTGCAAGCGTGGAGGATCAGTTAGGCGCCTACATACCTTCCCTAGTGCGTGAGTGTTTAAGGAGCGCATGCCATGCACAATCACCCCTGCCATTTTCTTCTTCTTCCTTCCTTTCTCCTTCCCACGTACCCCAACACCTCTCCTTCCTCTCCAGGCACCTAGCACATCCTTTCCCCTCCACCTCATCTCCCCTCCACTTGTTCCCTCCACCTCCCACTCACCTTTCCCCTCCTTCCACCCGTTTCCACCCCTCTCCTTCTTCTTTCCCTTTTCCTCTTCTTCATCTCTCAACCAGAAGTGCCTGAGAAGAGCAAAGGTCGATGACAGTGTGCGGTGGTGTGTGGCTATGTGCGGTGCTCCGAAGGATCGTCCCTGAGGTCGAGGTAGCTTCGGTGGAGCTCAGGGTCACCGGAGGTGGGTGAGGTTGGTCGAAGGATTGTAGGAGGTTGTATTAAGGTATGCACCTCACCCTTTAAATTAGAAAGCATGGAAAATGGTAGAAAAACTAAGATTGCATGAAATCTTGGTAAATTTACATTCCTAGAATTTATTGTGAATTTATGATAATATTTATGCCATTAATGGTAGTGGTTGTGTTTTGAGTCCTTTTGACCCTTTTGGCTTTGTGATTTTATTGCATGAGCTGTGGTGCATGAATTTCGGTTTTGTTTGTGTAGATTTGGCGTAGACTTGAGGGTCTACAACATATGTTTTATGTGCATTTTATCATGGTGGTTTGATAGGTCCACCCCTCACTCCCAATTGGGAGAAGAGTCGGACATGTGTTCTGGGTTGTCTTCTAGTTTCGCAGAAAACGGCATACCGAACCATTTTGATATGCCCTTTTTTTGTCAATTTTGGTCCTCCTAGTTTTGGTTCAGTTGATCGAATCTCTTCGTCTGCCATTCCAGCATCTTGAGTGTTGATTGTATGCCCAATTCGGCTGATTGTTTCTTTTCGATTGACTGAATCAGAGATTTTCGAATGACTGATTTGGATTTCGGTTGACCATTTTGGTGCCCTAGGCTCAGTTTGGTCGACCAGCCTAATTCGACGTGTCGAATCAAGGCCTAGTTGGTTTTATGAAATGGTTTTCCGAGGGTTTTCTAGATTGATTTATTTTACCCATTTGAGATGGGATTGTGGGCCATTAGTGGTGGGATTGTGGGCCATCAGTCGTGGTCTTACGGAACACCTGATGCGTCGATTCTGTGGAGATTTTGGAAGAGTTTTCTAAAGATATAAAATGGTTTTGAAAATGATTTTCAAAGGAGTGATATGGCCTGTTTTGGAAATGGTTTTTCCTAGTTTTCTATGCATAGGCCGAGAGACTGTGGGGCATGCTGTCTAAACTAGGGGGTGTGACGATACTTGTCGAATGGTCGGATGCATTAACCAGGTTGAGGTCAAAGGTCGAGATACCTGAGGTAGAGATTCATCAGATTTTAGAAGTATGAGGCTCCTTGACTGTCATTTCGAAGCTAGGGTTGTGGTCTGAAGGTTGAGGTATTTTGTGGCATGACGGGGAGGTATGACACTCCTATTATCACCGTGAGCATTGAGGCTTGGATGTTGTCGGGTGTGGAGGTATGAGACTTTCTTTTAAGAACCGTGTGGAGGATGTTATGAGGAGACGTACCCTGTGGTGGCCAATGCAGGTGGGACACGTGCCCTGTAATTGGTAGCGTCTTGAGAGACAAGACTGCCTTCCCAGGAGTGGTTGACTTTGTGAGGGTTCTCCAGATGAGAGAATCGTGGGCCTGTGATTGCTCCTGTACAAGGTAGCTTCACCATTGCAGTGCAATGCACCTTGGTAACTGCTTGTGAGTAGAGTTGGTTGCCCGATATCGGGTTTCTCGACTCATTATGTGTGGTTTTGGCCATTGAGGGCCTCGCTTGTGTTTTGGGCTGATAGAGACTTTACCTGTTTGGTTTGGTCGGTGTGGGCTGTGTTTCTTGTGGTTTAAGCTTGGAAGGGCTTGTTTGGTGGTTTTCGGCATGTTGGGCCTGAGTTGTTGATTTTTGGTAGATTTGAAGAAAATGATTGTGAAATGGTTTTAAAGGAAAATTATTATAATTTTGTTTTCCGTCTTTTTCGTGGGATGCGTGCTGAGTGACTTTTGTCACTCACGCTTGTTTCTTGTGGTTTTGGGTTACAAGTGCAGGCGAGCGGGTGAGTTTTTGCATAATGCACATAATCTGGAGTCTCTTAACAATACACATAGGTTCCTGGTTGTTAGATATTACTATTTAACTTTTAATTTCCTATAATTTAATTGTGGAAATCGGGGGCGTTATAAATTGGTATCCGAGCACCAAGTTCACTACGTTGCACTAGCCTAAGGTGTCTGATCTTGAGACTCAATAGGTTTTGCATGCATGGTAGAGTCTACACCTAATGTTTTCTTCATGGATTTCTGCTTGTTGTCCTGTTTGTGGTGTAGGTGTTTTGCCTCTATCATTTCGCAGAATGCTGCCTCGTGATTATAAGGGTAAGGTCCTAGTGAAGAAATGGGCAGATGAAAGGCTATTTGTGTTGAACTGCGGAGCTTGGCGCATGAGATCTCCCATGCTTTCAGGAAGAGTAGTTATAGTGAGCTGCCAGATGACCTGTGGTTGAGCCAGTTCACGAATCTTCGTCTGTCGGTTTAAAGTCAAGATCAATACTAAGGAGAGTGTGACTTGGTTGGACAAGGTAGTGAAAATGCTGGAGAGCATGGCATGTCCAAAAGAGTATTGGGTGCGGCTAGCGACTTATCTGCTGGATGGTGAGGCAGATAAGTGGTGAGTTAGATAAGTGGTGGAAGTCGGTGAAGCGACTGAAGTTTCCAAACTCAGTAACTGCTTGTATCTAGTGGAAGAATTTCAAAGTGATCTTCTATGACAAGTATTTTCCCACTCATGTGAAGGAGCAGCTTTGCAGAGATTTCCAAAGTTTCGAGCATGGCACTATGTCGGTGCTTGAGAATGAGATTGAGTTCATCTGGCTGGAACGTTTTGCTCCTCGCTATAAGTTAGAGGAGGAGCAAGCATAGAGGTTCTTGGATGGCTTACAACTAGGACTGCGGATGAAGGTGATGGGCTGTCAGTGTCGAACCGTAGAGGACATGGTCAGGATCGCCTATCTCTTCGAGGCATAGTGTAACGCCCCGCCTCGACTTGGGCACATTACCTAAATTACAATATCATAAGCAATTACACTAATTATAACAATAATTAAATAACTGTAACTAAGGCTCACCTCCAAAAAACAATATGCAGCTAGTAGCTCCTACTTAGGCACTAGAACTACAATGCACTCCAATCTGTACCTGAAAACCAAACAAAGCACGGGTAAGTGACATCAAGTCACTCAGTATGCACCACAAACACACACACAGCAAAACTCGACAAAACCACAAATCACAACTTTTGATTTATAAAACATGATTTTCTTTTGAAAATCCATTTCAGACGTCGTTTTTCTTTTCCTTTAAAACACTAGAAAATCTGTTTCCAAAACATGCTTTTATCAAACTCAAATTTACTTCTTCCCAAAACTCATATTTCTTTCTTTTTGTGCATTTTTAAAACCATTCTCATATCTCAAAAAATCCATATTCATGACCAGGTCCAGCCTAAAATACAATACCTCACAGGGCTCAAAACCAAAATCACAAACATTAGCTGGTAATTGGTTAAAATACAATTCTTATTTATTACTAGGATTTCAGGACCAAACACAAATCCAATCCTAGCCAAATCACATCTTTTCATTTTTCACAAATACACACAATTTATTATTATTAATTTCCACTTTTCTTATTGATGTTACCTTGATCAGGAGTAACCAGACACATAAGTAGTAGGTGAGGATACCATTTCCCCTACCTCCCTACATTGCCGCGGTGAAGTTCTTCATACGGGAGGACACCGCCCCGGCCAACTGGCCTCAATTTCTATTCATAGGCACGGAGATATGTCTTTTTCTGACGTTCCATCGGTGATCCGAACACTTGGTTCATACACCAGGCTCAGCCTACACCGTCTCAAGTTCGGTGACCACGGTCGTATCTGACAATTGATATCTTATCAATTTGCCAACACCAACCCCTTGTGGTCCTACTCTGGTAACTATAGTCGTGTCTGACAATTGGTTTCTTAAAGTATCATTCTCCTACCCTAGTGTTGACACCAACTCCCGTGATTCCACAATACATTATTATTATTTCATTTTTCAAAACTCTTGGGTTTTCTTTTCTAAACCATTTTTATCTTATCCTCTTGTTGCAGGAATCTTTTCCATGCAACACATGACCCTCTTCTGGGCTCCTAACTCTAAATCATTCCAAAACTATGTATTTAAAACCACAAATTGGGTCTCACACCCAAAAACCACATTAAACCACACATTCAATCACTTTTATCCATTTTTTAGGACTTCAAATCCAAAATCATATCCAAAATTCATTTATTTGGATTCTATATTCCTCCATGATATTTACATGTAGAAAACATCATTAACACATACCCATTATCCATTTAAAACCATTTTTTCCCATTTTCCATTCACATTTATACATATGGGCCAGGGGTTAAAATCGATAGATCGAAATCCTGTTTGGTATACCGAAAATCTCTGATTCGGTATACCCAATATTTTTAGCATACCGAAACCCTTTATTTCGGTTGACTAAGTGTTCTCAGTCTACCGAAACTAGGCGACTAGCTGCAAACTGACAGGAAATCGGTATGCTGAATCCAGTTCGGCATGTCGAATTCTCCGTGGCCAGAACACTTCCCTTGTTTCAACTCAATCAATTGCTGGAAGTGGGGACCTCCAGTGGACCCCTTAAACATACATCATAAAACATAAGTAAAACATGGGGTGTAGACTCTTGAGTCTACTTCAAAATCCCTCAAACCATTCATTATTTCATTCATCATGCTATCCATACAAAAATCATAAAGGCATGGAACTCATACGTAACTATTGTAGTATACATTCCATTTTCAATCAAAACTCAAGGGATCCATACAATCCTAGCATGATCTCTACATATTCATGCTATCTATCACATTCTCATCCTTTCTACTATCTTTCCATAATTTACATACATTTTTCTCATTTTTCATGCATTTAACATATTAAGCTAAAGAATGTAAAACGAGAGAGGAAGAAGGGTCATGTACCTCAAGCGGCACTCCAGCGATCTCCCTTGCACTTCAACAAAGCCTCGGCGACCCTTGGCGGCAGCGCACACCTCCAGTCTCACAACCTTTCCTAGGTGACACTGATCTCCCTTTTTCCTGCTCGACTCCTTCCCATCCACTGGCCTCCTTCCCCCTTTTTATCTTCCCCTCCTCCCCGCATCACGCCGACCACCGATCCCATCACCCTCGCGTCAGAGGGGATGGGGTGATACGGGCAAAGTTGTGGAGGCATGGGTTTGCAAGAGAACAAGAAGAAAGGAGAAGATGAAGACGAAGGCTTGTGAGGAAAGAGAGAAAAAAGAAAAGAAAGACAAGGGAAAAGGACGGTCACGCAAACCAAGGCAACTGTGCATCCTCAAACCAGACCCTACATTAGTCCCACATCACAAACAGGTGCACAGAAAACCAAACAACCCCTCACAATCATAAGAAACAATAGATTATCTATTAATAAACCATTTTTACAATATTGCAATTAATTACATGGTTTACAATTAAAATGAATAATCAGGCCCAAGTGTCATACAAAGTATAAGAAGTTTCTAGAGAGCCTTCTTAATGGGAAGGGTAAGTCTTCTTTTACTTCCCAGTTCTCGATCTCCAGTCCTCCAAGTATCAGTGATTTGGGTAGTCTTGGGAAGTGGCAAAAAGGGAAGCTAGTGGTACCTCTGCAGGCTGGCATAACTTTTCTGGTGGTAACAGAGCCAGCTATAGTTAGACAAGTTCTAGTGCTCCTCGAGGGAACTAGTACTTCAATTGTGGTTAGACAGACCACATTGCTGCGTACTGTCCTCATCCCCGACAAACTCTAGCCTTAGTGGTGTGGCTTGGGTGTGGAGGTATGAGACTCCCTCCTGAGCACCGAGTGGAGGACATCGTGAGGAGACGTACCCTATGTTGATCAGTGTAGGTGGGACACATGCTTCATAGCTGGTAACATCTTGAGTGACAGGATTACCTTCTCAAGAGGAGTTGGTTTTGTGAGAGTTCTCTAAGCAGAAGAATCGTGAGATGGTGATTGCTCTTGCATAGGGTAGCTTCACCGTGACAGTGCAGTGCACCTTGGTAATTGCTTGTGGCCAGAGTTGGTTGCCTGGTGCCGAGTTTCTCGACTCATTGTGTGTGGTTTTGGCCATTGAAGGCCTCACTTGTGTTTTGGGCCGGTAGAGCCTTTGCTTATTTGGTTTAGCTGGTGTAAGCCGTGTTTCTTGTGGTTTGGGCCTGGAAGGACTTATTTTGTGGTTTCCAGCCTGTTGAGCCCGAGCTGTTGGTTTTTAGTGGATTTGAAGAAAATGATTACAAAATGATTTTAAGGAAAAATTATTATAGTTTTGTTTTTCGTCGTTCTCGTGGAATGTGTGTTTGGTGACTTTTGTCACTCACGCTTGTTTCTCATGGTTTTGGGTTACAGGTATAAGTGAGTAGGTGGGTTTTTGCATAGTACACACAGTTTGGAGTCTTGTAGTTGCACACATAGGTTCCTAGTTATTAGATGTTACTGTTAAACTTTTAATTTCTTGTAATTTAATTTATTTAAATTATTGTTGAGATTGGGAGCATTACAATTCCTCTCGTGGCCCATCAACTGGCGTGATGCCTATGCAACTACCTTTCCATGCTGCATCGATATGCACCTCAACCTGGTCTCACAAGCATCACTATAGATTGTGAAACCTCCACCCCCTGAAGGTAAGGTCAAAACTAGAGATGTGACAAGATTGTAGGATACTAATGCTTCTCTAGAGGGGGGGGGGGGGG
>JAMKQA010047346.1:0-14857 GCA_024699735.1 Posidonia australis | reverse complement strand
TACCCCCCCCCCCCCCCCCCCTCAAAAATCTATCCACAGATACACCATCATCTAATGCCTCTGTAGACACCCTGATTTTGCAGTCACTTGGCAGTAGGCTCCTCTAGAAGATGCTCTGGTTGCAACCACCACCCTCAAACCGAAACTCCATCAGAACCCTAGACCCACACATGCCCACTCAGGCCCACACAAGCCCACTCTAACTTAATCCAAGCAAAAACCACTAATTAAAACCAAAATAAAACAAAATTCACCTAAATCCACTTAAAACCTTAATTAATTAAGTAAAACCCTAATTAAAAACCAAGTTAAACAAAATCCACTTAAAACCCTGATTAAAATCAAAATCAAGCAAAAGCCACTTAAAAACATTTAAAATCCAAATTAAAGGCAAAATCAAATAAAATCCATTAAAACCACTTTAATCCATTTAATTTTAAGCTAAAAACTTTAATTAAAATTCAAAAACCCGAAAAACCCCAATTAAAACCCAAAAACCCTAATTAAACTAAAAAACCCTTAATTACAACCCAAAACCCCTAATGTAAGCTAAAAACTCCAACTAAAATACAAAACCCTAAAAAACCCCTAAAATAATTAAATCCTTAAAATCCTAATTTAAAACTAATTAATTAAATCACAAAAAACCTAAAATGATTAAAATCCTAAAAACCCTAAATCATTTAATTAATCCCAAAAGACCCTAACTTAAAATCTCATAATTAAATTCAAACCTTTAAAATCCTAATTTAAAAACAATTAAACTTCAAAATCACAAAATCAAAATTTAATTAAAATCACCAAAACAAAATAAAAAACTTAAAACAAAATCGAAAACTTAAAACAAAACCAAAATACTAAAACAAAACCCTAAAAACCTAAAACAACAAAAAATCAAAAACAGAAAACAAAACTAAAAGCCCAAAAGGTCTGGTCCATTAAGCCCATGCATTCATTACATGTTTCTCAACCAAAAACTTAGGAAATGAAAAATAAAGGAATAGTGCTTCTTCCTCCCTACACCATCCTCCCGTTCCCCTCCATTTCCCACGTTCTGGCCAACCGCCTGCCAAGACCCACGATTCCTCACTCGTTCCACCTCCCTTTTAACCTAGAGAAACCACCAATTGAGCGAGGAGGCAAGAGACCAAATCAGGATCAGAATTGGATAGAGCGGAGAAGGGAAACCACCAGTGACAAGAGGAGAGAGCCTGAGAAAGCACCCTCATTCGAGCCCCAAACCACCCAGCCACTACCACCATATCCAGTGCACTCTCTCCATCACCTTTGCAACCCAGGAGCTTCACTGAACCACCGTTGGAGCATCAGCTTAGAGGAGCACCGCCGTCGAGCTTCGCTTGAGGACAACCAATCCACCAACTAGGTAACCTCTTCTCCCCTCTTTTACAAGTCAAGCATGCCCCTTAGGTCTTATTAAGCATATAGAATCGGACCGCAGCGGAGCGGAGCCTACTGCGCACTGCCAGCCTTTTTCTCCGGTGGTGGGTTCACCACCACCGGCGAGGCTCGGGCCTCCCAACCTCAGGCGAGGCCCCTCAGGGGTCTCTCCTCCTTAGGGCTGTAAATGGGTCGGGTATAACCCGTTAACCCAAGTCAACCCGACCCGTTAAGAACGGATTAGGGTAGAACTTTTGTATACCCGTTGACCCATTGACCCGTTAACCCATCACCCGCTAACCCATAAATTTGGTGGGTCAGGGTCAGGGTAGCATACTACGGGTACCCATTAACCCATTAACCCGGGGGTAATTAAGTAAATTTACCTAAATCCTAACATTTTAACATAAAATATAAATATATATATAAGTATATATAACTTTTTAACCTAACATTTTAACCTAACATTTCTATTTCGCAGACGACGCCCAACGACCAGCCCAGTCGCCACACCCCTGTGCCCTATCCCGTGCTCCCGGCGTCCCCCCTGATCACCCGTCCCCCCATCCCCCGATCCTCAAGATCGACAGCACCAACAGACGGGAAGCGGGAAGCCAGGAAAGGAGCAGCAACGGGCGACTCCCTCCTCGCGATGGCACCGGGAAGCACCCCCGTCCAAACAACACCAGCCCTACTGCCCTACATAGAACCAACCACAAGATCAGCAGCACCAGCCCTACATAGCACCCCCGTCCAGACAGCACGGGGAAACAGCGGGCGACTCTCTCCTCGCGACGGACGACGGTGCGACGCAGTTCATCTCCCTCGCACCCAACTCTCTCCAGGCAACACCGGTAAATGGCAGTCCTTCTCCCTCGCGACGCAGTCCATCTCCCTCGAACCCAACCCTCTCCAGGCAGCACCGGTAAGACGACAGTCCTTCTCCCTCATTTTGTTTCTTTTATCAAACATATGTAAAACTTTGATCTCTTGGTTTATGTGTTGATTACCATATTATCAATTCTTATAAATTATAATGCTATTATGAATTATTAACATGATTATATTAAGTTAAATTATAAAGCTCGTGAAATGATATAAGTTTAGATTTTAACAATAAAATAAATTCACCCGTTAACCCTACCCAATATCCATCAGCCGTTAACCCTACCCAATATCCATCACTCGTTAACTCTATCTATCACTCATAAAATGATAAAAATTTTGATTTTAACAATATAAAAAAGTCACCCGTTAACTCTACCCATCATCCGTTATTCTACTGGGTAGTGGGTAGAATAGCGGCTAGAATTTTGTAAGACGGGTATTAACCCGACCCGTTACCCGTTATGAAAGGACGGGTTAAGGTTAGGGTTGACCTCTAACCCGACCCATTTACAGCCCTACTCCTCCTCTTCTCATCTCTCCTCCTCCTCTGGTTTCCCTCCACTCCAGAGAAGCCCCGCCGACGCTCAGCCAGCCCCGTCACTGTCGCCATAGTCAGCCACTTCCGCCGTCCACCGTCGAGAGGCATTGAAGTGCTCCAGGCGCCCCCTCCCCATGCCATCGTGCCGGGGAGCATCGTCTCCACGCCACAAATGCCTCCATGCCGCTCCGTCTCCGTCCAGGCCATCGCAGCGACACCTCCACCTCCATCATTCTCATCGCCGGAGACGAAGGTGGGAGGAGCGCTCAGGATCACCCCAGAGCTCACTACTGCCCTCCAAAGCCTCGCCGTGCCCCCGTGATGCTTCCCCAACCGTCGTCGCGCCGCTTCAGCCTCCAGGACACTGCTGCGCTGCGCCGTCGTCTTCTCTATCCCCATCCAGCAAGTACCGCCAGAGCACGAGGTCGAGGGGAGGCTCAAGCCTCCCCAGCCTTACCCAACCTCCCAGGGATGGTCGTCGCACCTCCACGAATGTTCCTCAGCCGCCGCGCCCCCCCTCCACCTCGGGATGGCCACCGGAGCCTCGCTGGAGAGATTGTCGGAGAGAGAATGTCGACGATCCTCCGGCGATCTTCGAATGTTCTCCTTTTTAGACTAGGCCCCTTTAGTTTAAGCTTATTTTTATTAGGTCTTCAGTTTATTACATTTGAATCCTTTTTTATTGCATATGGGTCCAAACATTTGCATCATAGTCCCTGTAGTTTTAAAATTCATTAATTCCTTTTATTTGCTCTATGAATCTTGCATGTGACCCCTTGAACGTTTTATTTGTTTATTCATAACATATTAATGCATGTTTTTATCACATCTAGGTCCCTAGAAAATATTTTCCTTACATTTAGGTCCAGAACATTTGCATTTAGCCCCTGAAACTTTTTAAAGCAAGTTATCTCTATGAAAATTTCATTCTGAGTCCTAAAATATTTAAAAATAACACTGACTATTATTAAAAAAGAATTTTCTTTACAGTTTGGTCCTGGTCTTTTGCATTAAGCCCCCAAAACTTAAAAAAATGAGTTTTTCATGTGTACTTTGCAACCTAGACCTCAAGAAACTTCATAATTGCACTGACCAACATAAAATCCTAATTTTTATCACATTCAGGTCCATAAATTTTGCATAAAAGTCCTTGGATTCACATCAAATCATTCTTGAACATAAAATTTACATTTTGACCCTTAGATTAATTTCAAATCCATTATTTAGGGTTTTAAAAGTTTTCATGCATATCTTGGAATATTTTTCACACATTTCATCTCATGTTTTGCATTTAATCACAGATTCTATTCAAAAATCATGTTTTCATTGAGATTTGATCCTTAGCCTTACATTTTAGTCACATTTGCACTCATGTGTGAATTTTGCACTTTAAACCGTAACCTTTTAGGAAATTATCCAAGTACAACTTTTACATCCCTATGCCACATTGACATTGGACCCATCATTTGTATATTAGAATAGGGGTCATGAACATGTTTTTCATCCAGTTTCTCATTCCTCTTTGTGAATTTTGCACTTTGGCCCTTATGTTTGTCCTTTATTGTATTTACATCATTTTCTTGATTTTCATTTCCATGTTTCTTGCAAATAACATCTTCTAGGCATTTGACACATATTTTAGGCCATGCATCACTCCCATACAAGCATTTATCACATCTAACCGGGGGAATGACCAAATTGCCCCTGTGCCTACAATTCATGCGCATGCATCTCAATCTTTGCACTCAATCTTGCATAGTCCATGTCTAAGTCATTCTTTAGAGTTTTTGCATATTTAGGCACTTATCCATGCATTCCATATCCTTTTTTCCTCACATTTGTATTTAGCGTGTCGGCATCCCATGCCTTTTCTTTAGTGGATTTCTTTCTTCCCTTTGTCTTCAGAGTTTCTTATCCAATATCCGATTTGATTTGCTTCAATCCTACATTTCAGACTTTTTTATTTGATTTGGAATTCATTACCCGAGGGCATACATTAATAGGCCTGAGGGCCGACATTTGACCCCATCATGGATTATTTTTCCCCTTTTTGATTTTCACGACTTTTTCCATGATTCCGAGAACACAGGTTGACTTGAATTTTTATCCTTTTGACATCAACATGGTTTTCGGAGGTGTTCTTTACAAAAGCATCGTCATTTCATGTGATTTTCTGCGATTTTGTCAATTCATGTGGATTTCTCCGTAATTTTTACACATCGTCTTGCACTTCCATCCAGTCTTGTCTTGGCATTCGTATCAGCATGATTAGAACATAATCTAGGCATAACAAACATTCATTTAGCCTCAAGCAAGCGAATTAGACTAGAAAGACCGAGTTTCTCAGGCGTACGGGGGTGCCTAACACCTTCCCCGTGCGTAATAGGAATCCTTACCCATCTTCTGGTTAGTAGACATCTAGCCTTCACATTTGCGTCTCATTCATTCACTTTTAGTGATTCGTTTGTGGTTTTCCTCGTCTTTCCCTTAAAAGACTAGGTGGCAACTCCATTTCTTTCCTTTTCCTCCCATCTCGCGCCTTCACCATCTTGGCATGGCTGTGGCCTCCTCCCCTCTGGCACGACCCCACGCCGGATGGCCCCCAGGCCGGGGGGCATGGTCATAGTCTCAGGCATTGTGTGGCCTAGACAAGGTAGAGACTTTCTCAATTGTGGTGTACTTAACTTCGCAGTCGCTCCTTGTGACCTGACTCATCATACTAGCCCAAGACTTCACCTATGGAATATTGTGTCACTGATAGGTTGAGGAATAGTGGCCATCCTGGTACTGTGGAACCAAAACTAGAGGCCTCACTAAATGTTATTTGATTTTGTCAAAGGCTACTTGGCACTCCTCGCTCTAGTTGATCTGGGCATTCTTTCTTAGAAGCTCAAAGATTGGTTCGTAGATTGGTGTAAGCTGCGCAATGAAACGATAGATATACTATAGTCGCCCCAGTAGTCCTTAAATATCTTTCTCTATAGTGGAGGAAGGCATGTCAATAATAGCTCTTGCTTTGCTAAGATCCACTTTTATTTCCCTCTAACTGATGATATAACCAAGGAGCTTTCCTGATGACACACCAAATACACACTTATTGGGGTTAAGATGGAGCTTATACTTTCGTAGACGATTGAATAATTTTCTCAGGCAGTTCAGGTGATCTTCAAGTTCTCTTGACCTGGCGATCATGTAATTTACATAGACCTTGACTTCTTAGTGCATGTGGTCATGGAAAAGTACTATCATCACCCTCTGATATGTAGTACTTGCATTCTTAACTTGAATGGCATTACCTTGTAACAGAAAATTCCCCAAGAGGTGATAAATAATATCTTCTCCATATCTTCTTCTGCCATTCTAATCTAATTGTAGCCTGAGAAACCATACAAAATTGATAGCATCTTATGCCTTGTGGTGTTGTCCACTAGGACGTCGATGAGAGGTAGTGGGAAGTCATCCTTCAGGCTTGTCTTATTAAGGTCTCTATAATCTATGCACATGCGTACTTGCCCGTCTTTTTTTGACATTGACAAGACATTAGCAAACCATTCTGGATAAAGGACAACCTTGAGAAAATCAACCTTGTGCTACTTCATGATCTCTTACTTGAGCTTAAGTAGCCACTGTGGTCACCAACTTCTAAGTTTCTGTTTGACTAACTTGACATTGCGCTTGAGTGGTAGAGTATGCACAACTAACTCAACATCCAGGCCTACCATGTCATCATAACTACAAACAAAGACGTCTATGTATTCTTTAAGGAAAGAGATGAACTCTGCCATGGCTTGAGGTGTCAACCTAGCGCTGATGTGCATCTATTTTACGTCGTCTACTGTGCCAATGCTAATTAGCTCCATTTCTTCTTCGACATGGAGGTTTAGGCCCTCTGGATCATTGTCATAAGGTTGGAATTCTGGCAATGCGTCATCTTTTTCTCCTATGCCCATGTCATCCTCCTCTTCGTAGGCTATGAGCTTGGACAGGATCTCTCGTTCTAATGTAGGATCTGTGATGTCAAAGGAAAAGATCTGTTCAGACTCCTGCCCCTATCGACGCTTGAGGAGAATTATGCTGACCCGTGTGTTCCTATAGTGGCACTGAACGGCCTCTGCGCTGGCATTCTCTGAGCCTACTAACGAACCAGGCAGTTCTGCACATATTATTGCTACATCCTTATTGGTATATGTTGTCTTTTCTGGATTTTCTGTTTTTCTGTGATTTTCTACTGAGGTGACTTTATTTGGGGGCTATCGCAGTACTGCCTGTTCTAGTAGCCCCCGCTTAGGCTCTTTGTCGAGACTAAATCAGAGTTTTTTTTATCCTCACCTTTGCATAGGTTGTAAACACCGTCTAAACCCGCCTCCCAATTGCTAGGAGACTAACTCCCCTGGTCTAGTGAAAATTGATTTTTCCTCTTCAAGGGCCATGATGACTGACTGATCTTGGGACTCCTGTGGCGCAAGTACTGTGCTCTACTTGGTGGCTATTGCTTTGCCTTTCCTGGTCCTATCTTGTTTTGCTGCATCCTCTGCTAACACAGGGAATAAAAACTCTTAGGTCCTTGAGCATTTTGTCTACTTGGGCTTCTACGGCCGCTCCATCCTCCTCATCAAAGGTGAGATCAACATAGTAGGCCTACACGGGCTCACGCTCCCTACAGCCTAGAGTTTCTACACCTAGCAAGACGCTTCTGGCTGTGAGCTGAATTAGGATCAACAGTGGTGACATTGGAAGGATTATTGCAGGCTCCAGGAGGTGCGTGGATGAAGTTATTGCACCTGGCTATTGGACTGATTACTAGACAATTGTGCTACTGGTTATGCCTTCTGCTAGCATAGGTGGTGGATTTGTGTATGATGTTGTGGGGAGTGACATCTATAGTGGACTTACTAAGGTAGATAGTGGAGGTACTACTGATACTACTGAGCTCTATAGTGAGGTGGGCAAGACTACTGGTGTGGTGGAAACAACTAACCGACCCATCGACAAGCTAGACTACTGTGAGTGAGCTGCTCAAGCCATGGGTAAACTGGCAGATTGTGTTACTGGCCGCGCAGGTTGTGTGGAATCTATGGTAGTGTCGGATGGAGAGGCTTGTGGTATTACGTATGTGGCCAAAAATGTCAAGCCTAAAGCTGTGTCTACTGTGACGACTGCTATCGAGATGGCAAAGGGTAATGCTAGAAATACTGACACGAGCAATGCTAACCATTGTTGCTGCTTACTGCTGCTCAAATCTCTGCACTTTGCATACATGGGGTCTTCGTTTGAATAATAATCCTCAATATAGACTCATTCTTCAGCACTTGGTGAAACTCCCTATTATTCTGCTGCAGCTGTCATGGTTGAGCTGTGGTTGGGGTCGAGAATCCCTATGCTGACGAAGTTAGTCAAATCAGAAGGAATGGAGAGCTCTCTCATCTTCAACAGGTGTTGGGACCCTTTCCACTTGTACCCAAGGCCTTCGCAATCTCTTCGCTCTGCAGCAGCAATTGGCTCAATGATCCCTTAGCCATTCCACCCAAAGGGTGTCCCTTCTCGTACTTCCACCTTTGGCACAAATTTTGAATCAGCAGGAAAGGATTGCTATGAATAGGTAGGTAGCTGCCATGCTCAAAATCGGGGATAAAGTTAACCAGCTCAAACTGATTAATGCAATACAACACATCAGAGGGCTTGGATTCGAACTAGACAGTCTGTAAGGTGACAAAAGATACAGTGTCGACCCTCTTCTTCTCAAAGTTTTTGACCATGACAGTTATGATGCTATCATTCTAGCTGAACTTAATCATGCAGTGGAGAGTCGACGAAATTACTTAATACTTACGCAGCCAAGGGCGCCCAAGAAAGAGATTGAATGAGGGCTCTAGATCCACAACGTAGAACTCTACGCTAAACTCAGTTGGACCAATAATGATGGGGATGACCAAGAGACCTAGTGTGTCATGGTGCATGTTATCAAACGACAACATACCCGTCATCGCTGGTGTGATATCCTCAGCTTTGAATCTGAGCTTACTTGCTATGCATAAGGGGCAAACATTTAAGCCTGCACCGTTGTCCACTAGGGTTAGAGGAATCTGAAAGTTTTGATACTACTCAATTATGAACAGCGGTTGGTCCCTACCGAAGGCAATTCTTGCATGGAGAAAGAAATGATCTAGGGTGTGGCGATCATTCCCACCATGGTTTCTAAGGTTGTGGACTCAATAGAGGAGGATACATGTGCGGCCTGCAAAACCCAAAGGAAGGCCTCCTTGTGCTCAACTGAGGTATGAATCATGTCCTAGATGGAAATGTCCACTTTGACCTTCTTCAACTGAGCAACCAGATGGAAATGTCTACTTTGACCTTCTTCAACTGAGCGGTGATGTCGACTATGGGCTTGCTGGTAATTGTGGTGGTGGATTTAGGTGGGGCCTCCTCAATAACAGGCTTAAGAAGATGGCTTTCTGGCTGTGGTGGGATGCATGTTGGTCGACTGGGCTTGGGCATTGGAGCTAAGGCCTTGTACACCCATCCCGATCATGTAACCTTCACAAACATTTCTGTGGCATAGTCATAGGGCACACAGTAGGTATCTCAAGTCATGTTAATAACCACGGGTGCATGGGCAACCAGCTCCAACTGGGCTATTGGTAAACTTGTTGTTGGGGTTGCAGATGAAGGCAATGGTTGGGTATGCTCTGGTATGGGCTTGGCTAGCAGGCAGATTAGGATAGTGTGAGAAGACTGCATGGTGGAAGCTACTGCCATACGCTCTGACTTGGTAGTGAGTTGGATCATGTTTATTGCAGACCATGAGCCTTCGAGAAACAAGTGATACAAGAGGTGAGGAAAGGGGGTAGACACATCATGGATAAGATTAGAAGGGTCTAACACTGACGTGTCAGACTCGACAAAAAAGAGGGAGTGAATCCCTGAAGTCCTCAGAGCATCTGAATTGGCATTCTCAGGTAAGGGTTGGCTAACAATAATAGGCTAAGGTGGTGCTCGTGTTGGTGCTGGTGCAAACTCTACCTCTTGTGTATTGATCACAATGACCTTTTGGTTGATCAAGTTCTAAATGGCATTCTGCAGAGTGAAATAATTGTTCGTAATGTGTCTAGCAACTCTATGGAAATTGCAGAAAAGACTCGCTTTGTACCACCCCAATAGAGGGTTCAATGGTAGGTGAATCTCTGGAAACCTGAAGAGTGACTATACCTTGGGAAGAAAAACGTTGAGGGGCTCGACCAGAAGGGTATACTCCCGTTCTGGGTGTCGAAGTCATCCTTGTCCTCAGTACGGTCCTTGCCTTGCTGATGCGACAGGGTACAATGGCTCGACGGTGGTGGTGATGTGAGGGTTGTGTGATGTCCTATGTGTTGGTGTATAGACGACTTGATGCTGAGCTGGCGGGCTCACAACATTAGCAGGCTTAGTAGGGGACCCGACATATGCAACGGCGATCTTGGGGGAATCCCTCCTCTTGTTGAAGTTGTTGCTGGTGCCATTGTTGTCGTTGCTAATGCTATTTGTGCCGACATTATGGCTGGTGGAGGTGGCCTGCTTGGAGAACGCGGTGAGTGCCGAGAAGTTGCCACTACGCAACAAGCTTTCCCTACGAGCGCTAGCTCAAATTAAGGATGCAAAGGTGGTGATTGCCTAGATGCTTAGTAGAACCCTAGTGATTGGTTGTGCTCCACGAATGATCATCTCGATGGACTCCTCATCAGAGGGTCTATCGCGGACATGTAAAGCAAGAGCCTGCCAGCACTTGACATACTCTCCAAATGGCCCATGAGGCTTCTATTTAGTGGTGGTCAAGTCCTCGCGCTTAGGGACTAGGTTGAGATTGAAAGAGTACTGTTTCAGGAATGCCTGGCTGAGGTCATTCTATGTCTTGATCGATGCCATATCCAAGGAAGTGAACTACTTTAGGGCAAGACAATAAGACTTTTCTGGAATAGACAAATCAGAAGTCTCTCATCAGCCTATAGCTGTGCGAGGTCTCCTTAGTACACTCTCAGATGCAAAATCGGGAAGCCTTTACCATTGTATTTGTTGAAGTCTGGGACTTTGAAGTTCAGCAAGAGAGTTGCCTCTGGTAAGTAGCAGAAGTTCTGAAACTGGTAAGATTTGCAATCACCACCCTGCACTAGTCGAAGTGCTCTTTCTAAATCACTCGTCCTTGTCAAGAGAGCATCCGAGGTCACTACTAACAAAGTTGGTGTAGTTGGGGTAGTTCCTACGTATGTCGTCTGGGTCGCACCCAGGTGCTTCTTTGGATCCACCATCATGCTACCTGGTGTCGTAGCATGATAGCTAGCATACCCATGTTGGGGTGTAGAGTGTTGTGTTATAAATGCAAGGATTGGTAACTAATGCAGGGAAGAGGGGGAAGCAGTATGTAGTGTAGGGTGAGGTGACAGTGCAGGGAAGCAGTAGCTGCTATGTTCGTATGGATCCAGGCAACAGGCTATGGAGATGTTGTGCTCATGTTTGACCCAAACGCTGACCACTAGGTGGAGGAGTTAGATGTTGTGTTGTGGGTGGTGTCGATGTGGTAGGTAGAGTCGACACCCCCATCATCAAGGCAGCAAGAAGCTAGAGCGATGGCCGAGGTGACAGTGCAGTGGGTGTAGCCTGAAATGCTAAGACGGGCTGTAGAGGGACCTCAATGACAAGAAGAGCAAAAGTAGTTAAGGTGTGGTTCATAGTGAAAGCCATGCCTTGTAGCTTCTAAGCAGGAGCCGGTAGAAACTATGCTTCCATGACAGATGACTTATCGATAGCAAGACCAAGGGGCAGGAGAGAAAGTGGGACAAATGTCAGTGGAGGTTGGAAGTTCGACTATCTAGAAACAGCAAAACCTACTAGAAAAGCTATTGCAGCAGGTTGGGTGGCAAAAGTAACAGAGCCCTGAGAAACCCGCACAACTAGGGAAACAATCCCCACTAAGCCACATAGAGAGAGAGAAAGTCACAAACAAACACTAAAATATCTGATTATCCATTAATAACCCATATCTAAAATAATACAATAATTCCATGGTTTTACAATAATTAGATAATCGGGCCCAGATGATACACCAACATAGCGCCCTGCTCCAAATTCCAGAAGTCTCGATGAAACTGCTCCTTCACATGCAAAGGAAAATACTTCTCATAGAAGGCCACCTTGAAATCTTCCCACAAGACATGGACAGTCGTTGAGTCTAGAAACTTCAGCCGTTGCACTAATTTCCATCACTTATCTACCTCACCTTCCAGCAGATAAGTCGCCAGCCACACCTAGTGCTCTTCTTGGCACGCCATGCTGGATAGCGTCTTCACTACTCTTTTTAGCTAAGCCTCGCTCTCCTCTATGCCAACCTTGCCCTTGAATGATGGCAGGCGATGCTTCATGAACCGACTCAACCACGAGTCATCCGACGGCTCATTGGAATTACTCTTGCTGAAAGCATGTGAGATCCCGTGTGCTAAGCTTTGCAGTTCAACACAAATAGTCTTCCATCTGTTTGCTTCCTCACGGGGCTCAAAAAGCTCTGCAGGGGCCTTATCCTTACAACCAAGAGGAGACATCCTGCAATAGGAGAGAGGCAACACACCTACACCACAAGTAAAATAAACAACAAAAAATCATGAAGAAAAATCAGGTGTAGACTCTACCATGCATGCAAAACCTATGGAGTTTCTAAACCAAACACCATAGACTAGTGTGACTTAATGAACTTGATGCTCTGATACTAATCTCTAATGTCCCTAATTTTCACAATAATTTAAACAAATTAAATTATAAGAAATTAAAGCTAAACAGTAATATCAAAAAACTAGGAACCAGAGTGTGTGGCTATGAGATTCTAAACTATGTGCATTAAATGGCAACACACGCTTGCAACCTAAAAACCACAGAGAAAATAACATTAGTGATAAAAGTCACCTAGCACGCATCCCACAAAACGATAGAAAACAAAACTATAACAATTTTCCTTTAAAACCATTTCGCAATCATTTTCTCCAAATCCACCAAAAACCAACAACTCAGGCCCAACAAGCCGAAAACCACGAAACAAAGCCCTACAAAACCCAAACCACAAGAAACACAATTTACAATGGCCAAACCAAATAAGCTAAGGCTCTACCTACCCAAAGTCACAAGTGAGGCCCTCAATGGCCAAAATTACAGATAATGAGTCGAGAAGCTCGATGCTAGGCAACCAATTCTAACCACAAGCAGCCACAAAGGTGCACGACACTGCTATAGTGTTGCCATCCTGTGTAGGAGCCCCTACCATCCCACGATTCTCCTGCCTAGAGAACCCTCACAAAGCCAACCGCTCTTGGGAAGGCAGTCTCATCTCTGGCATCCTCCTCACGGAGTACACCTCCTCACGTGTCCCGCTCACATTAGCCACCATAGGGTACACCTCCTCACAGCATCCTCCACATGGTGCTCAGGAGGGAGTCTCGTACCTCCACACCCAACAACACCCGAGCCTCAGTGCTCACGGCAACAATAGGAGTATCATACCTCCCCGTCATGCTACAAAACACTTCAACCCGTGGACCACAACCCTAACCTCAAAACAACAGCTAAGGAGTCTCATACCTCCAAGACTCGACGAACCTTCGTCTCAATTTTCTCGACCCCTGACCTCAACCTGGGTAACATGCCTGACCATTTGGCAAGTGTCGTCACACCCGCTGGTCTAGACAGCACGACCCATGCCACACATAGAAAACCAGGAAAACTATTTCCAAAATGGGCCAACATATTCTTTTGAAATCCTTTTTGAAAATCATTTCGAAAACGAGCCAACATATTCTTTTGAAATCCCTTTTGAAAACAATTTTACATCTTTGAAAAACACTTCCAAAATCTCTACAAAATTGGCACATCAGGTGTCCCACAAGTCCACCACTAATGGCCCACAAAGCCACCCCAAATAGGTCCAAGAAACACCTCAAGAAAACCACTACAAATCATCCAAAACACAAGAATTGGGGCCTGATTCAACATGCCAAATTGGGTCAGTCGACCGAACTAGGCTCAGGCCACCAAAACGGTAGATCGAAATCCAAATCGGTCGTCTGAAAATCCCTGGTTCGGTAGACCAAAAAGGATCAGTTGATCGAACTAGGTTCAACGGTCAACACTCAAGGCATGGTACGGTAGACCGAAGAAGTTCAGTCAACCAAACCAGTACTAGGAGGACCAAAACTGATAGAAAAATGACATACTGAAATAGTTCATTATGCTGTTTTATGCGAAGATAGAAAATAGCCCCCAACCACATATTTGACTCTTCTCCCAATTGGGAGTGAAGGGCGGACCACTCAAACAACTACCATAAAATTCACATAAAACATATGTCGTAGATCCTTGAGTCTATTCCAAAACCACACAAACAAAACCATGATCCATCAAGTATAGCTCTCGGAATAAAATCACAAAGCCAGAGAGCACAAAAAACTCAAAACCGAATCAACCACATTTAATGCCATATATGCTACCATAAATTCACAATAAATTCTAAGAATTTAAATTTACCTAGATTTCATGCATTCCTAGCATTTCTACCATTTTTCATGCTTTCTATTACTGAGGTGTGTACTTTAATGTGACCTCTAGCGACCAAACTCCGATGCCAGCCAACCACCGATGAGCCCACGGCCTCTGGAGCCTCACATAATCCTTAGGAAAACCCTCCAGAGCTCCACTTCATGTCGTCACACGCTACCGTTCATACACAAGCACACCAACAAAAGAGGGGAGAGGAAGGGAGACAGGGAGGGAGAGGGGGAGTGAGTGGGGGAGAGGAGGTGATGGCGGGGGAGGGAGGAAATAGAGGTGAGAGGGGGAAGGAGTAGCAGGTCAGTGGAGGAGGAGGTGGTGGTGTGCTTGGGAAGGGAAGAAAGACAGGCTGGAAAAGAGGGAGAGGTGGAGCTGCTATACGGGGAGAGTGTCTCGGGCTTAAAAGGCTATGCAAGGATAAAGGTGAACGCGTGCATGCTCACCAACACTACGCCACTTACTAGCCACACC
>JAMKQA010047345.1:0-20226 GCA_024699735.1 Posidonia australis | reverse complement strand
CTACCAAAGAATAAAATGGCAAATGTTATAGTCCTTTGGCATAGAGCCATAGGGGGGGGGGGGGGTATTGTACCTCTGCATCAAGGAATACAAAGCGTTTCCGGTACAAACCACTCATAGTACGCCAGATGACCGGTGTCTCTTTCTTGGTTGACAGCAACAGCACCTGAGGCAAGTCTCCCCCAGTATACGAAGAAAAGTCAAATTTACTAAGGCTCACCCGTTTTGAAAATCTCGGCAGCTGATCATGGCAGAAGCTCTTCAAACTTCTAGAATCCATGTCAGAAGTGTATTCAACCAACGAACCACTTGCACTACTTCCATAGGAATAAGAAAATATCCTAACTGATTTGGATGGCCAAGCACCAAGATTCTTGCAGAGAGTTCGCTCACTTTGGCAATTAATGCTACCTGCCTGTGTTAGTAAAAAAATATTAGCATATCAAGTAAAATGATAACCCTTTGAGAGTAAAGCACGCTAGAAGAGAATTTATTCCTACCTTAATTGCTCCTTGTAATGAATTGCTCACATCCTCTATCATAGATTCCATAATGTGATAATCCTTTGAAGATGGAATGTAGAATAACAAAAGCCAAGTCAAGCCTTGATCCACTATTTCTCTTTTATATGTCTGCAAGTTAACTGCTAGCAACCTCCCATGAAAAGTCGACCCAGATTTAGGACCAGCTGAGCCACCAAAACTCCCAAATGGATTCCCACCCTGCCCTTGGCCTCCAAATAAGTTGGAGAAGATATCATTCAAACCAAATCCAAATGAACCACCACCTGCCCCAGGATCACCACCAAATGAAAAAGAGAATGAGTTTCCTTGCCCGCCCATACTCTGCCATCCAGGGCCTCCACTGGTGAAGTAGGTGTACCCTTCATGATCACCGAAGTTTCCCCCACCGAAATTTCCCCCACCAAAGTTCCCACCATTGAACCCTGCACCAACATTCTCACCTCCATACAAATCATAGTTCTTCTTTTTTTCTTCATCGAACAAAATATCATATGCTGGCAAAATAAACAACATTTTTAGTTTTAAATTTATAACTTGAGTAGATGAAGAAGAAAAGCATAAGAATGCATGAGGGACTATTGAGTATTACATTAGAACTGAAGCGTAATTGCAAAGAACAAAAAATGGGTGACGTTTCGTGATTTATTTCCCTTAAATGAGCCACAAGTTGAGCCTCTTAAACTACCATCGCAGCAGGGGGACACTCCTTGATAGAGGGACACACGCTGTTTGTACCGTGCCAGGATCAAGGACTCAAGCTCTCTCTGCTCTACCCTCGAGCTAGCCTTGATGGAAGGCAAACAGCTGACATCAAGAAGTAACATGACGAGAAAAGGAAGTGAATACTCAATGACTACTAAGTATTAACTAATGTATGTCCCGCTTTATCCTCGAAAGAATGAGCTACAATCACAAAGGTTTTAAAATACATTGATACAAACGAAGAACAATAGAAAGGAGTATGCTTGGACTCTGAACTCTAGAAAAATCAAGTCAAAATTGATAAAACACAAATTCAAGTTTAGGAACAATGTTGTCGTCAGATAGCTATGTAAGTCCATCAGTATAATATAATTTTAACTTGATACTTCATAAAAATGGATAATTAGCAAAGTTACATGTTTATGAATTATGACCAACATTCAGTGTTAAACATCCTAAACTCTTTTTTCCTGATAGAGGTAATTTCAACATGTCCTATCAACTAAATTTCTGAAAGCAAATCATGATAACTTATGGACACATATAAACCCTCTCATTATCAATTATCATAAATCATATCTAACCAATATGGGGTCGGTTCACATGATTCAAACTACAAAAGTTTAAGATCATAGAATGGTCAACCCTTTGAGGATCAATGACTAACCCTAAAAACAATTTCAATAAAAGAAAGAACCACCATGAATTATGAAATATTACTTGACAAGTAGGAAAACCTTAGACAAAAAGAGTAAAGAAGAAGGGGCACAGAAGATACTTTAACGGGGGATATTGTGAAAAACTGCTTCTAAATCGCCAAAATGTAAAAGATCCAGAAACCTCATAAACCTCACCTCTCCCTGTCCTCTCTTCCTAGCCCCTTTACATCTATTGTTGTCTGAATCAAACTCAGATCCATATATTCGTCCAATTTATAGCACTAAAACATTTTCCAACTAGTACAGTTACCAGTTGGAACCTATGCTAACTTATACAAATAATAGGACAATGTCAGTATTACTTTTCGGAGAAAAAAAGGATGATAGTTAGCAAGGGAGAGATGGAGAGTAAGTTTTGGCAAATAAATCTCTTTCCTTCACCAACTCCAGGTGACAGTTCTATAATTGATTATAAACCAGGGAACATTATTAAAAAGGAATTTGTGAATCAACAGTTTATTATGATAAATATAAGAACCTTCCATCTATTCCTGAACTAGAAGGGTCAGAATTCAATTTGCTTTTAAGGAAAAGATTTATTGGCACTTAGGGATGGGAAAGTACCATTATTTATTTCAGAGAACTTCTCCTGTGCACCTTTGTTTTTGTTTTTATCTGGGTGATATTGGAGAGAAAGCCTGCAAAAAAAGTTCAGAACTTTAAGAAAGAACAGAGCAACACATAGCAATGAAACAAAGGCAATTACAGCAAACAACTTCAATGAAGTTAGAGACATGATAAAGGAAGTTATAAGGAGTGCATACTTGTGGAAGGCCTTCTGGATGTCTCGTTGACTGGCACTCTTATCGACTCCAAGAACCTTCATTACAATACAAGTTTTAATCAGTTAGAAGCATCAACTGTAAAACATCTGAGCCATATAATTAGAAAACAAAGTTGAAGTTGAAACAAATGTTTATGGTGATCCTTCTGAATGAAGGTTTCTTTGTGGTTCTAAACTTCTAATATACCAAAGTCTGAGGAAGTTTTCATCTCGTGGGAGTAATTGAGTACATGGTCACTATTACAAAATGCAGCCAGCCACTAAAGTGATACATTGTCACAATATTGTATCTTATGTCAGGCATCCAAGTATAAAGTTCAGTGTAACCACCTAGAAAGCAACTAGTACATAACCATTATTCCATCTTCTACTACATGGTCACTATTACACAATGTATGCAGAATTACTCTCTTTTTTTAAACGGTGATGTATGCAGTATTACAAAGTACACAATATCATTAAGTCTTCTGTAGGAATTTTTAATGGAAAAGAAATGCCCACATCCTTCTCCATATTGGAATTTTCATGGATACAATTACATGTGTTTAACTGCTCGCTAGGTTCGTATCCATATCCAATCGAATTTTATAAAATCACATTAATATCCAACAATCTGACTGCTCAATGCCTCGATATTTTTTAGGTTTTTTCAAATTATATTAAACAGCTACCTGAATAAGTTTAATTTTGTTAAAACTTCTTCATCATAAAACATGAAGTCACCTGGTTAAAGAAGGAAACCCACATGAATACGGTGAAAAAATAACAAAGTTTTTTTATAGGCATGGTGAATTATCCACAATTTTTGTTTTTCCAATGAGGGATTTATTTTATTGTCTTATGCTTGAGAAAATCATTTATTGATCTATGTAACAATTTGTGATATTATCATATAAATTGACATAAACAACAACAACAACCATGCCTTACATTATGTGGAGTCCACAACATGTATCTTTCCTCTCCATTTTATTTCTATATAGTGCTACTTCTATGTTATTATGGACACATGATTATGGACACAGTTTTTCATTTTGGAAGGATATTCATTCGGTTTCACAGGTTGGATGTGCCAAAATCCATATTCTCTCTGTGCTGTATATCAGACGTATTGTTGCATATCAGAATTCGGTTTGGCAATTGCCTTTTGGTTCAAAAATTCGCCAATCAGGACATAAATTCGGAACATATTTTCAGATATCCCAACGACACTTAGTCTACACTTGAAAGTTCATAATAGCACTCTGTCTGTTTTATTTTCGATGCCATTACGACAAAAATACCATTTCCCCTTGCAATACCCAAACACGCACAGGCCCTACATAGCAACTCTGCTGTTTAGGATGCGAAAGAGCATACACATATAAAAAATCTGAAAAGCAACTACACAGAATATTTATCTAAACCTAATAGCAACATAAAAGGAAAAAAACTCGAGTTTGCGTAGAAACAACCGAATCAAATCCCAAAAGCTAAATATGACCTCAAAAGAACTGCACGAATTCGTATGCAACGATTAAATGGGAAGGAATGTCGATTTCGAAGTAGACGAAAAGTCGCACTAAGTTGAGAACCTTGTAGGGGTCGAGGGTTTTCTTGGCGTTCACCATCCCGTCAAAGGATAAGAGGAAGAGGAGAAAGCAGAGGAACACGAGGATAAACTGCCGACCCATCGAGAAACAGAAACTCCTGGCGGTATTTGTTTGTTTGTTTTTCCCCGAGCTGTAGGCAATTGGGCTTGATTTCTCTTTTATAGCTTCCGTCAGCCCTCGACTTTAAAATTTAAAAAGAGATTTGAGAGACGTGGCAACTGCAGCTTTCTCCAACGGAGCTGGCCAATGGGAGTCTGACATTTGAAACGATGACTTCGAGTTGTCTGCGATGAATTTTTTGAAAATTTTCTTTCAGTCACTCCTAAGGAATAACATAACAATTACTATTCTTTTTGGTTGTATAAAAATCAGAATAAAATTAAAATATTAGTTCTTATTCTGATTTATTTATTTTAGGATAACTATTCCGTGAAAATAATGGAATAAAGTTATTCCGTTAAGTTATTCAGATACATCTATGTATACAGTATATTTATTTTTTGTTTAAAAATTAATACATATATAATATAATATATACATGCTTTAAAGTAGATATATATCTTGATAATCAAGTTAATTATTAATCTATATATTTTCCACTTATTTTGATACTTATTCGACTTTTCACTCAAACTAAAATATCTCCTTATACACACTTATTCATCTTTTTAAAAAAATCACTTTCAAATTGAATAACAATACTATCAGAATACTAATATCACTTTTCACTTATTCCTATTTTTCTTATTCGATATCCAAATAAGGGCAAAACCTTAGCTTTTATTGTAAGCATTACCACAACTAACGTTTGATGGGTTCTTTTTTTTTGGGATAAAGGTAGGCTTTATTAATTTAAGCAATTCAAAGATTGATAAATCAGGCCATATACAGTTAACCATCACTCAGCCTAGTAAGGAACATTGCAGTAATGCAAAAAACCATGGTGATATTGTCTTTGAGTGGGGTGGCATTGTAAGTTAGAGTCAGGTTGGTCATGATCAAGCTGTCCGGTTTAGATCCTTCAAACACCTCGATTTTGCGATTATTTGCCAATGGATTCCTCTAGAAGAATTTGATCCGGTTGCTGGAAAGAGCTCTTACACACCTCAAAACCATCCAAAATCCACCCTCAAGCATTGTAGATATTTCATTTTCGTATTTTTCAGAATCATTTAAGATAGGAACCTTTGAGACGTTTCAAATCACAAGGTTAGGGATCTTCTGCTCTAATTTTCAAATATTTCGTGTTTTCTTTAAAAACATTTTTAATTTTACTTGATTTAAGGTTGTTAGTTGTGGCAGAGCTAACTCGCTCAAACTGATGGAAGGCTTGGGTTCCTTAAACGTTTTTTGTGTGACTCGCTAACTACAGTAGAACTAACACTCTTATCTTACTCAAATTGATGACAAATTTAAACACTCTAAGCTTAAAGAAGATATTTTTATGATTTCATGTGGTTTCTAAGTATTTTTCGAGTCTTTAAGGAATCTCAAGGGGTAAAATGCAAAAAACAATGATAGCACCTATTAGACAAACAACAAGCGTAGTCGCCAAGTGTATAGCCGACAAATCCCGTCGTCTATCACATAAACGATGAGGTGTTCTGGCACCCTCTTAGTAGGCGCCTGACATCCTGAACTTCTCTATCTAGATATTTGTTATTCCGGGATTTAATATAATATATGAGATATTTATAAGTATTATCATGATTTTCTCATGATTATTCTAATTTCTAAGATTTTCTAAGAACTTATATATTTATGGAATATCATATAATTTTTTATCAATGCTAGATAACTCCAGAAAATTCTAGAAGAATGGATGACGTTAGGATTAATGTCATATATTTTTATCATGATCGAAAACGAGATATGATATTAATTATCATTTTTTAAATGCTAGAATTATCCATAAATTTAAAAACATAATTTCAACATGTGCTTAAGTTCCAAATATTTATTTAATTACGAGATTGGAATTTGTTGTAATATAATTGACATAATTCTCGTAATTATTGGAAATTTTATCTTTTAAATTTGATTTTGAATTTGGATTTGGATTTAAAATTTGATTTTGAATTTAAATATCTTCTAGAATATTCTAGCGATTTCGAGAGAGTTTAAATATGTTAGAATGAGTCGTTTACAGTTGTTAGATATTCGTTGAATCGGTTTCGGATTTTATTTTTAAATGTGAAAATATTTGGAACTCAACACCACTATGAGTAGTGACTAATCCCAAAGTGATATTTTTTATTATTTTTTCGCGTCGGAAAATAGAATATCTTGAACTGTCGCCTGTCCATGTGGCGACACATCTAGATGTGTCGCTTGTCCCATGGGCTACGAATTCAAAATATCCCATTTTCGAATTGTTTACTTCCAAAAGCTTCTAAAATCCATTTTGATGATATTTTTCACGTTCTAGCCTTTATAAATAGACCCCCAGACCTTTAGTTTATGAAGACTTTCCAAACTTAGAGAGAGGTTGCCTAGAAAGATCAATTCTTAGCGAAATCCTACCGAAATCATGTCAGAATCTTAGATTTGTAGAGATCCTTTCAATTCAAGCCATAACGCACCTCCAGAGCTTCAATCGTGCCTCCACTTCTGCGATCCACTCCACTACGTACAAGGGTGAAGAAAGCATTATTTTCCAATTTTTTCATTTTTTATTGCATATAATCCATTACATGATATAATATGGGCCATGACATATGCATGCGGGGACTCTCAGTTAGTATTAGGCTTATTTATTCATGTCATTTATTTTCTGTTTTGATATTGTTTACTGCACCAGATATAATCTGGATTATTGTTTTGTTTTTCGTGTTTGTCTTGGAGGGAAGGATACTACGTAGCATGGGATGTCGTTGGACGACATTCCGCCGTCGATCTAGTGAATCAGGAACTCACATCATCACATTCACTACAGACATCCTATCGTCGATCTAGTGAATCAGGAACTCACATTATCACATTCACCACAACCATCTTCCCGTAAGGTGCCTTGTCAACCAACGAAAACAAAGGACAAGTGGCGATCACAACAAAAGGTGTTGACGTAAGTAGACACAATAACATCTACATCAACCACCCCAAAATCCGCATCCATAGATCTTGCACGAGCTTTGGCGTTGACTCTAGCTCTAACTTGGGTGCAAGCTCTAGCATTGGCTCAGACTTTTGCATGGGCTTTGACATAGGTTTGTCTTTTTTGAAAATGTCCAATAGATTTTGACCGCCTTGCTTGAGTTTGTTGGAAATTACTACCTCAGTATTGGTTGAGCTTGCTGTATTCTTAGCACCTGTGCGGTCGCTAGCTCTTGGTGACGTGCTGGCTGAATTGGAGCTTACCACTGGCAAAGGATAGGCTATAATTGCCTCCATGGTTGCTTTTTTATTGCCATGATGGTTATTGCCTTTATTCCATTGAATTTGGTTAACAGTGATTTAATTGATTTCATCAATGATATTAGCAAGCAATTGTGGTTCTCCCATCTCGAATTCATGGATATTTTCCTTGATTGATGTCACTACCTCGTATATTGTTGAAATGGATGGACAGTAGACGCTGACAAGTCCTTTCTTTATTGGTCCTGTGATGTTTGCTATTAACTTTTGGATCATTTGTTTCTCTGGGATCATTAAGCCTGACTTGGAGGCCATGTCTCTCCACTAGTTGGCATAAGTCAACCAATCTTCGTTAGACTTCATCATTTCCTTCTCTAAATTAAGGAAGGTCAGCTTTGGATCAATCTTATGCTGGTATTTAAATAAGAAGCTTTCTTGAATTTGCTCAAAGCTGCTCAATTCTTCCTTGCTCAATGACATGAACCAATCCATGGGCTCCCCCTTCAAGAAAATAGAAGAACAGGTGGATAAAGAGTTCCAAGTCATGGCAATAAGACCCGGCTTCCATTTGGAACTTCACAAGGTGACTCTGAGGATTTGTGACTCCATTGAATTTATGCATCTTTGGATACTTGAAACCTGGAGGTAGTCAGACAGAAGGAAACTTGCTCATATCGAAGGAAGACGAAGCTTGAGTGTGTATTCCCAGCACATTAAGCACCTTCCTCATTTCTGCCAAGATATTGAGTCCGCCTTGAGCTTGAGAAGTTGATGTTTGATTGACATATGGTTGAAAAGGAACTTGATGATGAAAATTCTAATCTGATTGATTGGAGAAAACTGGGTTGACTCTTTTTCTATACTTACCATGTGACCGTTGTTGTAGTTGCTCAAGAAACAAAGAGTTGACATTTATTCGTACTCCTCCATTTGGGTCGTTTCTCTACTCCTAATGTTCAGTATCCGGTGGTGCATTTCCAAACTGTCCCTGTATAGACCGTCAGGGATGTGGTTTGCAACGGGCCTTCGTAGTCCTTCACTAATGAGGTGTTGACTCTGATAGAGATTTCTATCTTGTTGATTTAACATCCTCGATGGGCCAGGGTGATTGGTGTCACCGTAAAGGAAGCATTTTTCCAGTAGTTGGATGGAATATCCTCATGGCAGGCTCCACCTTAGTAACTTCTATTATGCTTAAGGTGTTTCATCTCAAACTCAAACATGCAACTTTAGTCCTAATCTGGCTTAAGTTATTGACAAGTGTAAGACGCTATAAATTAGGTGTCTAATGTAAGATGCACCAATGCAAGCGTTTAATGATTTGGCTTTGAATTTTTTAACAATAAGCTAACCTATGTATACATCATCGAATATTTTTCCTTTTACACAGTTTCTAGTGGTTCTCAACACGTCATCCTTGTTTTTTGTTGAATCCAACCAATTGAATTTGACGTGTAGAATGCTTTGAAACAAGCATTCAATGTAAGACACAAGGAAAACCAACGTTCAATGTAAAACATCTAAACAACAACGTTCAACAGTCTAGGCCTTAATTCCTTTTTTTCCCTCTTTTTTGCTCTCTCTTTTTTTTGTCTTTCTATTTTTTTGCTCTCTTTTTTCTTCTTTTTCTTCTTTTCCCCTGAATTTTTTTAATAAAGGAAAAGGATTACAAACATTACGCTTGATAAATAAATTTACAAAGGATTTTGGAGCCTATTACAAGTTTCTAAAAAAAAAAGAGACTATACATGTCTTGTTTATAATGGTTGTTCAATCATTTATTCAATGACAGTCAACATTCACCTCAAATAAAAGTAAAAATAAACAAAAATTCAAACAATGTGTTAAACGTTATATCTGATGCGTCTAACGTAAGACGCTGCAGGATAGGCATTCAACACCTCTGTTCACGAAGCTGCACATGAACACTTTCAAACAAGCATTTAAAGATTTGATTTATGTTTTCACTTTATTATTATTGTTTTAACCCTATGTGTCTCTTAAGGTGCCTAAGGATTAGGTATGGCTTTCTTCGAGGTAATCTATGGCTCCTCACAAATGGGATAAAAAATTCTCTTCGTTGGGTACTAGTGTACTACTCCTTATGATTTTACCTCAACTCTAGAGGGTTGTTAGGGGAGCCTAAACACACTTAGATTCCTACCCCGTAGAAGTGGAGCCTAGTGTACTTATGATTGATTGGGTCTCTTGCGTATTTAAACAAACAAGTTTAATAAACCATAGAAAGAGGGGGAAAATACAAGTCTAGACTTGGAGTCCTAATTAGTTTTCACAGAGAGTCGAGGGAAAGAAAAAAGTAGCTCTTATGCAAGCTAACGATAACGAAAATACTTTCCTCAAGTCCTTTACAACGGGGGTGCTTGAGACTTGAGGGGTAATTAACGTAGCCCAAGAAAAAAATACAATGAAATTAGTTTCCAATAAGTACCATGTAAGTCACATAGAAAACATCGATTTTTTTACTTAGATTTTTTGAAAATCATCCAAAAAAAAAATCAAGGTTTCGTTCCTTACAGCAAAGTTGATCACTTCACACCTCGATCTTTGAGCCAGTTGTAAAAGAAATAAAAAGAAATTTTAAAAAATAGAGAGATTTCTGTTCAGATGTGTTGGACGTTGGAACTGATGCATCTAACATAGAACGCCTATGTTTTGGTGTTCAACTTAAAACGCCTCAATGGTAGCGTTCAACACACTAACAACGATTTTTTTTTCCAGAAAAGCTATATTTTTTAGTCAACTACCCTTGCTCTCGAGAAACAAAATCAAAGAAGAGGTGGTTGCATACATTTAAGCGAAAAGAAAATTTGGGGAAAAAATAAGAGATCTTGGTGTCTCAAAAAACTATAAGGAATTTTGCCACGACTCTTAAAAATCCATGAAAGAAAATAAAAGATGCAAGGAGAAGAAAATAAGGAAGAAGAAAAGAACACTCACCTTAGCACGGGGGCACTTTTAGTCGTCCCACCATGATTGCCAGTTTGTGGATGTAGGATTTTAAGAGTTGGAGATGATGTTTCTTTGGTTTCGTCGTTTCGTGGCCTTGCTTATTTCCCTTTGATTTTTATCTAATTCCTCCACTCCACGGATGCCAGAACTGGTGTGATCGCCACTCTTGATTCACTTTTGCTGGCCCTTAAGACGTCTTGAGGAGATGTTGTGGTGGTGCGGATTCAACTACCTTAGGACGATGCAAGCATCGCCTAAGGGTGGCCGTGCCGGCGAGTATTTCTCCTTCTTCTCTTCCTTGCAAAATAATAAAAAATGCGAATTAATACAGTGTATTAAGTGACTCAATAAAATAAATTACAAGCATGAAAATGAGAGGGAAAAATACTTTTCCAAGGGATTTTATCTCCCTAGTTGCAACTAAATGTATATGCCTAGCTACTACATGCAAAGTATGTGTGAAATGAAACATGCAAAATGAAAATCCTCTTTTGTTTGTGATGGGTATGCAGGACGCAAGATGCCAGTATGACGTGGTCGGAACCGGTAGAAAAATTTAAGTCCTACCTCAAACCTTCTCTACTCCCTTCTCTTAAAATTATTTCCCCTTTCTTTTGGATAATTTTTGATCCTCTGGCTCAATGTCCATATCCCCTTAAAGGCTAGGAGTACCTCTTTATTTATAAAGAGACGATATGACCTAAAATGGCAAAAGGGATCAAAATTGGCAAAAATGCACAACTGTCATCAAAATTTTCCTTTTCAGAAGTGTTATACGCCTAATAGTGGGTGCACAACGTTAAACACCCAATGCTTAGCGTTCAACACATTCCAAGGGCAACAAGTACAACTGTTTGGTCAAGAAATATTCCATCAATTAATGGGTTGATTAGCACTGGTTGATGTCACATTTGATTAGAAGAATCTTCCAAATAAGGAAATATTTTGAATTCAAAATTTTCCAAAGGAGGAAAGTAGCAGATGTGGCACATATGAGTTGTCAGGTGTAAGATGTTGAATTCTGAGCATTCAACGTTATACGCAAGGATTCTAGTGTCTGACACCATTAGTTCAAAAACATGCCAAATTTGGTTGCTAATTCAAATGTAGTCAAATGAGTGAATTAATGAGGTAATAAAGACCTCTAAACATGACAAGAAGACTCGTTTAAAAATCTTAATGATATTTATTTTAAGTCTAAAAAAGGAAACTTGATAGAAATGATAGGGAACAGCATTGAAGACGTTAAATGCCTGAAATCAAGCATATAACGTTCAACGTTTAAATCATAACGTATAACGTTAGACGCCAAATGATCAACGTACAACGTTAAACGCTGGAATTTGAGACGTTCAATGGCCTGAATTTGCAAACATGCCTATGGAGAATATTTAGGTTGAGCAAAAGACTCCTAAGGATGAATGAAACATGTTATGATACAACAGGACTTAATAAAAGGTAAAGGAGTGTCAAAATAGGATATCTACAGTGTCCACTAATCATCCGCCAAGTTGATTACATTAACCTTTCTCTCCTTCTGAATACTTGGGCATTGTAGGGTTTCGAAGATGATATTGGCAATTGTCCCCTTGAATGTCGTTTCTAGCCAAGAGAGTGCTTCCACCTCTGCAATCTCAATTCAAGGAGCTTGGATAACATCATAAGATTCAAAACCCTTCATCAATCTTTGTGCCTTGATCAAGTACCGATCCATGTTTGTGTCTTGGACTTTAATGTCCACTGATAGATGTTTGCCAACTGTGTCCATGTCGACGGAGAGGGAACCGTGCTCCCCACGAGATCAAGACCGCACGAGAGTCGGTAGGGCCATGGTGAGTCTGATGGTTCCGAGGGCAGAAAGGAAATAACTCGAAAACAACGAAAATTGTGCCAAAACAAAAACATGGAGTCGCCACCTAATCTATTTTAAAAACGGAAAGACGAGGAAAACCGTATCGGAAGATCAAAAAACGAAATTGAATGTAAAACGAGAAGACTCATGCCAAATGGATTCGACACACGGATCATTGCGAACCAGAAAAAGGGTAAGAACTCCTATTACGAACGGGGAAGTGTTAGACACCCCCACACGCCCGATGAGTCGGTCTTTCTCTGTATCTCGCTTGTGTGCATGGCAATGTAGGCACTTGGATGCCGATTAATGGGGGTATACAGATGATGCAAGAGAAGTAAATCATATGGTTAAGATAACAAACCAAACTAAAGAACAGCGTAATCAAGTCGAGAAACATCAAGCAAAGCACAAGACGGAAGACAGGTGGGCCCACTGGCTAGGTTGGACGGGGCTATGTCCCTAGGTGACATGCGATGTGCCACACGCAAATCACTCACGCAGCCCAGACGTGTGTTTCTGGGGATGTCATGATCATTTGTCGTCATTGCCATACCCACCATGCAGAGGTACCATTGAGAGATGGCCAACAAAGCTCAAGGAAGAAATCACATCAAGAGTTCGAGCAAGTATCAAATTCAGGGAAACTCAAAAAAACCTACGGAGAACCCAAAACATTAGCAAGAAGTCCGAGTAAACCAGAAAATGAAAATACGCCAGAGGTAATAAAACATGCATGAATGACCCATAGCAGGGCAAGTGACCTCGGTTTGGTGGGGACCTGACCCTATCCATGCCCTGGTCCATACGCGCATGTGTGGCGTGCACCCGCGACGTGCGCATGAAATAGGGCCAGGCTAGACCTGCCTCCTTCATCACTTCCTCCCCGGAAGGCGGAGCATCTCCAGGCCTAGGGATGTGTCCAGGAGCTTAGGAGGTCCACCAGGACAGGATGCAAATGCAAAACGAATGATGAGATGCCTTGGGTGCTCCTCCCCATCTTCGTCGCCAGCATCATCACCGTCTCACCTCCGGCGAGCCTCCACAAGAGGCTTCCGGCTTGGGGGACTGGCTCTCCCACTCTAGAGGATGATGGGTGAAGGGGGCAGCTGTCCAGACGTCGGTCCGTGCATTCAGTGGCCAGCGGCCTCACGCCGACATCCGACGTTCGATGACGGCGGGTGCAGTGCAGGATGCACAAATGGAATGAAAACGCGACAAAGACCACAAAGAAGTGAAACAAAAGGGGTGCTAGAGGTCCTGGGATAGCCCTGGGTGAAGGACTGTACCTGTGGGCATCTAGGGGGCGTCACCGACGTCGATGGACGGGGAAGCTCCGGCGGGGAGAGGTTGGATGACTATCGCGAAGCTAGAAATGATGCTGGTCGGAATTTTGTTGTTGGGTTCGAAACTCCAGCGGGGCTCTCTCTTGGGTTCCTCTGGCTCTCCTCTCGCGAGTGCTTTCAGGGTGTCTTCATTGAGGCAGCTTTTGGATGATTTTTGGCCGGTCGCTCTGGTGGTAGGTGGAGATGGCAGGGCGTGGGGTGCTGTCAGGGGTGACAGGAGAAGGCGCGCTAACGCCGTTGCAGGCCTTGCTTGTCAACGAAAGCGACGCAGGGCGTGGATGGCTGAGGACAGGGCGTGGGTAAGCTCTAGGGTGTCAGGCACGCCAGGAGACAAGTCGACATTACGTGCACGGCGTCGCTTGTACGAGGTACGAGGTCGTACAACGAAAGCGACCAGTCAGGCGGCGCCCATAGTGCTGCTCTCGCCCTGATGCACGCTTGGGCCGCCATGCGGGCCACGCGTGTCGTTGGGCCAGAGCACACGGGCTGAGTTTTAGGTTTCGAGCTTAGTTGAATGAACGGTTTTTAGGGGTAATTAGGGTTTTTCTTGGTTGGTTTAGATTCATGGACTTGGTTGGGAATTGGGAGGAAGTCCGGGTCAACCGTCCAGTTGCTCTTTGCCGAACCTGTCCGCCAACACTAGCCAGAAACCGGGGTGACTACAGATGCCCCTCCCTGAGTGAGGTCAAGGGGAACAAGACTGCTGCTCAGGGTTGATAGAAGACACACCGTCCTGGTCAAACAGGAAAGAAACTTACTATTGGCCATAAGCCGCTTATCCGGTGGATGCACCGAAAGTAGCGACTCGCATGCCGAAGTGCAGATGCTAATGCGAGTGATCGTGCATCGGAGCCAGGCAGGCATGCACATGGTTTCGAGTGACGCGAATGCTGATGTATGTGTTGTTGATGCTAAAGTGCTACTGTGTTGTAAGTGAATGCTGATGAAGTGTGCATTGCAAATGTGTGATGTGCTGATAATGTGGGGTATGTCTGATTACGATGCATGTGTTGTGTAGAGGCTAACTGCTACATGCAGATGCAAATAACTGCTATGATGCTTGATGAGTTGATGGACTCATCGCCGGACAGTTTCGATTATCAGCCTGAGGAGATGAGGGTGTGGCAAGGCTGACGGGCTTGCCGGTCGAAAAGGTGACTGGTGACGGAAGTCATCCGGGTATTTGGGGGTACCAGCACAAAAAAGGGGCATCCTAGGTCCTACTCGTTTGAACGAGGTTCTAAGGGACGACAAGATATCGGACTCGTCGGGCCGACAAAGGAACAAAAAAGAACCTAGACGCTGTCAGTGTACAGACAACTCGACTAGGAGCGGACAGAATTGGGAGAGCTAGCAAGTTATCGAATTTGTCCGGCTGACAAAGAAAGAAAGGATAGAACCTAGTCACTGTCGGTGTACAGATAGGTTGACTAGGAGCGGACAGAAAGGGGAGAGTTGGTAAGTTATTGGACTTTCCGGGCCGACAAAGAAAGAGAGGATAGAACCTAGTCACTGCCAGTGTACAGACAGAGAGTGAACCGAGTCGTTGTCAGGATATAGGCAACGGCTGGGAACTGTCAAGAGAGAGAGTGAACCGAGTCGTTACCAAGATACAGGCAACGGTCGAGAACCGCCAAGAGAAAGAGTGAATCGAGACTTTACCAGGATACAGGCATCGGCTGGGAACCGCCAATAGAGAGAGTGAACCGAGTCATTACCAGGATACAGGCAACGGTTGGGAACCGCCAAGAAAGAGAGTGAACCGAGTCGTTACCAGGATACACGCAATGGCTGGGAACCGCCAAGAGAGAGAGTGAATCGAGTCGTTACCAGGATACAGGCAACAATTAGGAACCGCCAAGAGAGAGAGTGAACTGAGTCGTTACCAGGATACAGGCAACAGTTAGGAACCGCCAAGAGAGAGAGTGAACCGAGTCGTTACCAGGATACAGACAACAGCTGGGAACCGCCAAGAGAGAGAGTGAACCGAGTCGTCACCAGGATACAGGCAACAGTTGGGAACCGCCAAGAGAGCGAGTGAACCGAGTCGTTACCAGGATACAGGCAACGGCTGGGAACCACCAAGAGAAAGAGTGAATTGAGTCGTTACCAGGATACAGGCAATGGCTGGGAACCACCAAGAGAGAGAGTGAATCGAGTCGTTACCAGGATACATGCAACGGCTGGGAACCGCCAAGAGAGAGAGAAAACAAGTTGCTGGTCTAATGTTGCCTTGCTCGAGGTGCGCTCTATACTTCGGCAAGGTAGAGGCAAATCTGTAATCTGCCAGATTCCACTGATTTCTGTAGGTAACTGACTCTGCTCCAAAGGGTGCCTCTGCAAACTATCATAGGGTATGCGAGAGCCTCTAGCAAGTGATCGAGGCTCAAAATTCCTCTGCACACTGATAGGGGCAAAACAATAATTTTGCCTTGAACCCTCGCATTCTAGAAATGTTCGAGCACAAGCTAGATTCTGGTTTAATGAGACATTTCTGATCTCCCAAAGAAAGTCAAATGAAGTAGACAATTTGTTTCGGTAAGATTGGACCTTCTAGCAATTCTAGAAATGGTAGGGACTTTTCTGCAAATTTTCCCCAAACTGTGCTCTGAACTCAAACTACTGTTCCACTGGCGATACTCATGCTCTATCTATACACCTCGAAGTATTCTCACTACTTTCGACCGTATGCACTGAGCTCCTGGTCAATATAAAAACTATAGGGGCCTTTTTGCAAAATTTCTAGTTTGACTCATTCAAGAATTTTATGAAGTAATGGATGGCCTGATGCTGAACCGAGTTCATTGTATTTGACCTGGTAGGTGGACCCTGACAAGAGGGAATTTTGTGGCACCTGAAGAAGTCTAGGGACTTGTTTGCAATTTCTAGAAATTGTTGTAAAAATCAGCAAAACTGACTGTCGAGGTCGATCCGAGTGGCAATTCCTGTCCCAGAAACCTTGATTGGAGTCTTGGAGACTACGTGGACTTTTCTGGCTTTTCTGACTTTCTGAGGGACGGTTCTACCCTTCACAGGGTAAATTACAGTTTAGTCCAAAGTTTTACGAAAATTGTCGAGAGACTGGAGCAAAATTTTCAAAACTTGCGGAACCCACTAGCAGTTACTCCTGTATGAACGGATGCATGGCGGTTGGTCCTCCTCCAATCTTTAGCATGCCTTTTCTTTCACAACACAAAACTCATATCATTTAAAATTTTAACAACTTAAATACACCTCCCCTTCCTCTTTCTCCGTCAATTCATCTCCCATTTCCTCTTCCCACTTGCGAACGATGGCTAGGGCTGGACAGCGATGACTGCTAGAGTACAGGTGTGGGTAACGGCGGAGCGGGACCCAGTGCGAGCTCCGGCGTTTGCGCAAGGCTTGGCGGGGTGCACGGGCGTGAGGAGCGGCGGAGCGACGCGAGTGCGGCAGAGACTCGGACTTCAGCGAGGCGTGCTCCTCCAGCGCAAAGGGACGGGAACGACGACAACATGGTATCTCTCTCGTCTTCCCCTCTTTTGTTTTGCATATTCTTCCTCCACAGGCCAGTGGGTTCCTTCCACGCCACCTCCTACCATCGCTGGACTGCTCGACGCCAGCGACGTGGTCCGTCTGTGGTGCGATCGATGGTTGTGGGACGGGCCGGTGGTTATCGGTGTGGCTCGCGGGCTAAGTGGCGGTAAGGCACCACCCGACGGCGGTCGTGCCGACATCCCGGGCCAACGATGCCACCCTTTGGCTCGCAGGCTTAGGGTCGCGGATCCAGTTTGCGATTTGGGGCTGCTTCAAGCTCTCGAGCAATGGAGGAGGTGATGCCCAACATTCCAGAGGATGTAAGGGCAAAAATTTCGACTATACTATCTTTTCTTTATGCATGCTTTGTGTTTGCAGAACTGAATCTCTTTTGGTAGGAATCGGGCAATTTCGGGGACTGGTTGCTGGACGAGAACCATATCAGCAATCGTGATGGCTTTGAGGAATACCCTGTTCTTCACAAATTTGCATGGTTTAACTGATTTCTGACTCTGCCTTTCTTTGCCTCTTAGGTTGGCAATACCATTCGAGTGATGCGGTGTCTCTAGACGCCAATGCTGGAGCACTTCGAGTGCCACCCTAGCTTTCTGAAGGAGTTCTTGTTGCACCGCACCCCATTAGGGAGTCTTCTGCACTTCCGTGCTGTTCACGATCATTAAGACTTCTTCCGGGTGCTTGCGGAGCGATTGCGGCATGAGACGCACACCTTCCATCTTCCCTTCAGCGAGATGACGATTTTGCCGGAGCACTGGGCGTTGCTGACAGGCTTCTGCTTTGGGAAGGAGCCTATAGTTGGGAAGGCTACCTTAGGTTTCGCCATGGTTACTAAGCTCTTTGGCTGTGAGTGTCCGCCACTGACCCGATCTGCGCACTATCTTCACTATAGTTAGATCAAAGAGTGGAATCTGTTCTGGCCGAATCCAACACCGGGTTCAAGGGAGGTGAAGTTCGTGCTACGCCACTTCCAGATGGAGCTAATGGCGCTCATGTTCTGGGACACCTCTGGTTATTGTGTTTTGGTGCATTGGCTGATCTACCTTGCTGACCTGGACCACCTAGACCGATATGACTGGGGAGGCCCCAGCTACACCTATATGATCAACGGCCTGGACAGTGTAGTGAAGAGCAACCAATGGTCCCAAGTGAGTCTTTATCCACTGCTGACGATAATCCCTTGTGTTATCTTCTTTAGTTTAGTTGTATGATTATGTCTTGACCTGTTCTTCTGTATCTGCAGTATTGGTGGATGGAGCACTGCATGCGAGGACATTATTTCTTACGCCTCCGACCCAGACTTCTCCCACTCCCTCGACAGTGGTGCGAGCCGGACCACCGAACGGCAGCCGGGGTATATAGCTACGAATCATAATGCTACCTCTTGGACCTCTTGTCAATCCATGATGTGAGTTTGCAAATTGTCCCTTTGCTTACTGCTTTCTGTGTTTTCTAATATACTGCTGGACTGACTTGTGTTTTGTTTTGCCATGTGCAGATCAAGCTGAGGCTGTTTGAGAGATACGCTGGGTTGGACTAGGAGCCTCTGAACTCCGCCTGGACCTACTGCCGGAAGCAGATGAAGTTCTTCTACTTCAAGAAATCTGCGTTCTACCTGCCTGGCCGGGTTCGCCACCAATTCACTTCGGAGTTTGGTATTCCACTTCCTCCTCCTGCCGAGATGGTACCGCGGGCCACCACCCGCGTGAGAGCTCGCTCCATTGCCGTGGAAATCATGGTTGACAGAAGCCGGTACATCCTCTGACCTCTGTCCCGCCAGCTACGATGAATACCAGAAGTGGTACGAGCGCGCCTGCAAGCAGTACCTCTTCGATGATGACCTCCGGGAACAACAACAGGATATGTTGTTCTCGGAGAACTGGGCTGAGGCAAGTCTTGCTCGTTGCTTGTAGCACAAACTGATCTTATGATTCTGGCTATTCTGACATAATTGCCTCTATTTCAGCGGTTCGAGGGTAGGCTGAGCGACTTCTATGCTCGGATGCGGTGGGCCAAGGTAATGAATCCTTCCCTCTTCCTTGATCTTCAACTGCTCAAATCTGATTGTTCTGACAATGTCTCCTTTATCTGTGACAGGCCCAACGAGAAGCCTGTGGGAGGTAAGTGCTTTCCGTACTCTGTGTTTACTACATTCTGTGTACATGACTGACCCTCTTATCACAGGGATACCGACTGGAGGACGTCGTTCTTGGAAGCAGCGACGACGAGGCGGAACCCGACCTTGAGGAGGATACCTCTGCTGTAGGGGACCTGACGGGCGCCTCCACTTCTGCACCCACCCTTGCTCGAGCGGCCTCAACTGCGATTGCCCGGCGACTTCGGCGCAAAGGGGAGCGTCGCTCTGCTAATGCTTCTTAGGGGTGGGAGCCGGATGGGAGTGAAGACAAGGCTTGGGATTGATTTTTGCCCAATTAATTGTATCTCCAAGTTTGTATCTTGAAACATTTTGTAAGCATGGATTTTGTAAACTTGACATGCCCCTTAAATGACTGGTGAATGCTTTTCAAATTTCTTGCTTCTGGTTGCTTGGCTCTTGTGCTTTGGTTAAAATCTCCTGCGCCAGTTAGGCTAGCCCTCAGAACAGCAGTGGCTCAGTTGATGGGCCCTGTGCTACACGCGCTTATGGCTCGCGCGCTTTCACTGCGCAATTCTGATGTAGCTCTAAACTCCTGGTGTAGCTCACACGCGCAAGTGGTATGTGTTGAAAAATCTATTAATATGTTTTGATGATAACAAATGAAAAATGATTAAGTGTTATATAATCACTTAAGAAAAGATGACAAGTAGCTATTAAAGACAAATATTCAAATTATATATACTTGTGGACTTAC
>JAMKQA010047344.1:0-17214 GCA_024699735.1 Posidonia australis | reverse complement strand
CCGACGGAAAAAGAGAAGGCAGGTACGCGACAAGGGGAAGCTTCTTCCCTCCCCCCTCGGGGCTGAACCAGACCTTCTCTCTGGTTCTTTGCTCAGCCCTGTTCCATCCTTTTCTTCGACGATTTGTCAAATGGTTTGCGTCTTACTTGGTGCAAGATGGGTAGATTTCTATCTTTGCTTGTTCTAATTGATTTTGCCCCTCTTCCTTCTCTGTTGGGCGAAATTTGTCCTGCTGCTACTATTGACGTCGTTTTTCTTTGTCGGTGTCTTCATGGTAACTGGTTTATTTTTACGAAATATTGTTTTATTGCTGTTAACTTCAGATCGCGATGCATATCTGTTTGATCTAGCTTTGCCTGGTCTTTTTACACCAGTAACGGGAGATGTCCTATTTCGTCGGTGTCCAGTAGGGTTGGGTATCTTCTTACTTGGAAACTGTTTCGAAAATTTTGGAAATTACTGTTGAATGCAATTCGACATTAATGCGCTCTGTTGCGCGTCCTCTCATGTCACTCATTACGCGCACTCACTGCATTTTTTTAATGTTAATAAAAATTAGAAATATGAAGCGTTACACATTCGCGCGGGGAAAATCTCTGACTCAGAGATTTCCTCCGACAGTGGAGAGGTGAGAAGTCGCCCTTTTCTGACATGCCTTGACACTAGACCTTTCGAGATTTGCTCTCGTGACATCCCCTGTTAATCCTGGTTACTTTTGTGTTACTGATTTATTTCTGTCTACTCTCCATCTTAAAATTGATCTATTTTATTTTGGTTGGACATTGTTATTTCAAATCATTCTCTAGTTGATTTGGAATGAAAGGAACAATAGATTTTTCAAATCATTCTCTGGTTGATTTGGAATGATTACCAATGATATCTCTTCATTGTTTTACTGTTGGGTAGACTCTTTGGCTACAGGTTTCGAAAAAAGTGAAAATACACGGGCAATACCATCTTATCAGAATAACAGAGATGTTGAACATAGTTCATTGGCTCCCAGCAATCCCCAATGTGAGATGGAGTATAATACTGGAACTCCTACTCTTCCTATGCGTGATTAACTTCTGGTTAATTGATACTATGCAGCTTGCAGTTGCTGAGATTTTTTGGTTCATAAGATACTTGTAATATTTTTTGGTCACCTGTTGTGTGAATGGTTCAGTTTATTTTGTTTGGGCAATACTCTGTAATACTTTGGATGACTTTTTACCTTATTAATATCAACTAATTACTGTTTACAAAAAAAACTACCACAATAACTTTAGTTTAACCATTTTAAGCTTGATTATTAGGTCTAAGATTATTATAGACCAGCTAGATTTGTATTCTTACAAATAATATCAGAGTTTGAATCAATTAGAAATGTAGAAACTAAATACTATACTCAAAGGAGTGAAAGTCATTTCTAGAATCCTACATTGTCTGGTTATAATTGTGACTTCTGATGAGTATGTTAGGGGCTTGTTTGTGCCTTGGAAACAAAGGAAATGGAAAACCTTGATCAAAGGAAAATTAAAGAAACAGAAACCTACAAAATTCATTTTCCGTTTGATCAAATTTCTGATGTCTGTATTCGTCATTGGAAACAAATAGAAAACAAAAATGGTGTGTTTGTGCATGTCAATGAAAACAAAAGGAAAATAGTTTAAATTTGTCCAAATAAACTTAAATGCCTTAAATTTTACGATAGTATTAAAAATAATGAAACTACATAATTAACGAAATCACATAGAATTAGTGATATTAATTTGCATCTGAATCTACTGTTGTTTTCTTTTATTCTTGAGATAATCTCACTCCTCTGTATGTCTCTTGAACTTCCTCATCATAATATTCCTTAAAAGTTTGTACTTAGTTGAAAAAATGATCTTTAATGGCTTCTTCATTTTCCTCCAAATCATCTTTAAGATCTTCAAGTAAATCAACTTTGTCTTTGCTATAAATGAAATTATGTAACAAAAAACATGACAGCACTATTTTAACTTGTGTCTCAAAAGAAAATGGCATATAACCACGTAAGATGACAAATTTATGCTTTACTACCCCAAATGCACGTTCAATAATGTTTTTTAACTGAGAATGACGATAATTATAATTTTCAATAGCATTAGTAAGTAATTGATCTCTATCATATTCGCTTAGATGATACCTAATACCACAATAAAGGCATATAAATTCTGGTCTATTGGGATAACCAGCATCCACCAAATAATATTTTACTACAAAAAATTACATTAATTACAAATAAATTTTAGATATTTATTAAATTATTGAAATTTATTTAATTTTTTTATATCTGAAGGAACTTGAAATCCATTTGGTCGGGCTAGTGCATCTTGAAGAATTCGAAAATCAGTTGTTGATCCCTCCGACCGGCAAGAACATAAATGAATTCTATATCAAAGTTACAAACTATCGTAATATTTTTAGAGAGTTCACCTTTTCGATTTCTAAACTTAATATTCTCTTCTTCATATATTGTAACTTTCACATGAGTTCCATCAATAACACCAATACAATTCTGTGAAATAGATCGCTAGCATTTTATATTCCAATATATAAAATAATATACAATTAAGCATATCTTAAAATATGGAAAGATATTTGTTTCATTTTTTATCCTTGCATGAGTAGTTAAAGAATGATGGACCAACAAACTTCTCGAAGTTGTAGAATTGCATTAAGCATCTTGTTGAAATATATGCTCACAGTTCAAGCAGAACGATGAAATCTTTCTCTAGTAACTCCATATCGTTGATTTTGTCCTACTGTAACGAGAAACATAGTAAGTTGTTTTTCTACAATTATATTCATCGTGTTACGTATTAATCTCTCTATCCTTAACAAGTTACAAAAAATTTAAAAAACATGTTGTTTCATTCTATAAATCTTTCTACAATTATATACTTGACTTGGTATTGTTGGATCTAACAATCTTCTAGCATATGCTTGGCCCTTTCTACTATAAATTCTTTTAGCTAGTACATGTACGATCAATTGAGCATTTGCAATAGAAAAGATGGTATTCGATGTAACTAACAATGTAGAAATAATTCTTTTCATTCTATCTTTATCATCTTGAAATATATACTTGAAAAGATCCTTTGCATTCATTATGAAATAATACAACCTATAAAAATAAATATTATAACAAATCAACACAAAACAATAATATTTAATCCTCATCTTCAAATGTACATCCAAGATAAAATGATACAGCCTATTAAAAAAATAATATTAGAAACCAACAACATACAACACAATAACATACAATTATTATAATCATTTATTCAACAAAAATATCAATTCATTAAAACATTCATTCCACAATTTTAAACATTGTATATAAAATATAAGATTTGAAAGGTTCTGCAAAATACTTCTTTTCAAGTGTCTACAAAAAAAACCATGCTAAATTCTATAAAATATCAAGTATTCCATCTATCCATTACTTTTTCAAAGTCTATTGAAATCATTGTAGTTGCATGTCCTCTGTCAAACATAAAAATTGTTTCCTTTTCTTATCATCCTTAAATAACTTCATGGCCTTGAATATATCATAAGCATTTAGTTCTGGAAAAGAGAAAAGAACTTTAGACACTTCTTTGACATCTTTGTTGTCAACAATTTAACTTGTTCTATATTGATCATTTCTTCCATTAATTTCAATTTCTTTGCATTTGCCTTATCTTCTTTTCCATAAATCCCTTAAATGCAGTGGCAACATCAACTAAAGCTACTGCAACAATTTCTTGTGTTTCTGTATTAGGACGTGGCCTTTACTGCATCAAATAGAAGTAGGTGTGGTTGACATTTTAAAAGGTTGATTACTTTCTGCTTCTTTTTCTTGATCATTGTCCAAATCTTATAAAATGTCTTCATTGTTGTTAATATCTTTATTCAATGGTGCTCTTACAAAATCAGAATGTTGCATAGAACTTGCACCAGTTGTCATATTACGACCATATATTATTTGAAGTTATGCATAATTGGGACAACTCTTTCCTTTATACTGTGTCATTTGAGGATGTTTCTATAATTATAGAAATAAGCATGCTTTAAACTAAGAAAATAAAAATTTTAAAAATAAACAATATTACTAATAAATTTTTAATAAATCTTAAAGAACTAACCTCAACGAACTCATTCCAATCCTTTGGATCCACATCAGTTACTTCATTTATAAATCCTAAACTGCATTCACTTTGACTTCCTATGATTAAGTAATTCTTATACCATGTTTTTTAAGTTTTCATATGATTTTCCAAATATTTTTTTTGTATTGTCTCATTTGTTCTCTCATTGAATTTCTTAATTGCTTCTATAAACGTCTCTGGCTTAATTTTCTCATCTACTGCTTTTCCAAAACCATTGATAAGAGCATCACATAATATCTCAAGTATGATCTCGTCATGTTTTCCACTCCATATAAAAGAACAACTCTTTGTCATTGATGCTTCAGTTATGTCTTTTTCCTTATCACTTCTAGCGATATCTATTATACATTTTCATTACAAAACATATAATAACATATCCAATACAATTAGTCCATAATTATATAAAATTACAACAATTATAAGTTGAATTGGCAAACCAAACAAATATCAAAACATTACAACAATTATAAGCTATAATTGAGAGATCAAAAGTTGAATAAAAAAGATCACAAATCATATTACTTTGCATAGTCGCCTTGGACATCGTTGCCCGGGTGCCCAAATCATATTACTTTGAAGAAATATTTTAATCATGGATAGTAATAAAGGGCATCATTCTACATAATTGTCCTTGTTAAAACTCATATGAAACTTATACATTGATGAATAATATAATCTACGAAAAAATCCTCTACATTTGATATCCATAATAAGTAAATATAAGAAACATATTTATCAAAGTGACCCATAAAATTTTTCAAAAAAAATGCAATTACAATTATGTATATTACCTTCGAAAAATACTGTGTAGGCAAGGATGAAGGGTTACGCCTAAGTGTCCAAGGCAGTACCTAGGCATTTAAGTTGAGGGACAACATGACATCTAGGCATAAATTTTATGTATATGTTGTTTAGGTGGCCATTGCTTGGTAAGCAAGGACGCCTCGTAGCCTAGTTGTTCTCTTAACAACTACAGAAGGATAACACTTCCTGTAGAATTGTCGTCTAAGTTTACTTATATTTTTGCCTTCTAATTGTCTTGATAGTTCACTCATTCTGTTCTGTCATCCAGTAAACTGCAACAAACAACTAAAAAAAAAATCAAACTCCTGCCTCATATTTCTGTATGACATGGTGGCTACCATTTTCTTCAGCATAATACAAAGTATCCAAACATTTTGCAACACAACTTCTACTAAAGTCTTGTTCCCAGTTTAAGTAGACATATGCCCAAATATACGAAAACAAAATGCCAAGCCTTTTTCATTTTGAGTGTACATCCTAGTTGATGGTGCAATAAAATTTATTAGAAACTGGAAGTCCCTTTTGATATGCTAAACAACCTAATCAACCAGAGATATCCCCGTGAAACCAGAACCACACTGAAATTTCAAATTCTCTTCACCGTCGTGCTCATGTAGAAACTAAAATACCGTAACTTCACAATTCGAAGCTAAACTACAGCATTTGTAAATCAAGAAACCATCCTAAGACAGCACCTTCCGTGTGCCGCTTGAGACCAGAAGCAATGATCGACTCGGTCACGGACGAAGCGCCAAAATCGTCCATCCCACCCCACGAGAACTGAGAGTACCCACTCTGCCCGGCTCTCAGTGCCTCGTCCCGATCAATCTCTCCCCTACGTAACCTTAAACCATCCCCCTGGCCCAAATGTAGTGCGGACGAGCTCCCATCCATAGAGGCGTACCTGACGGCGTCGGTCGTGGAGCTGATGAAGCAGGTGGACGGTTCGAACATGTACGCGTCGGCAGCGTCGGTGGTGTAACGGGAGGAGTAGGGAGAGATACCGGCACCACCCTGTTCGGAGGAGTAGTTGTAGGGCTGGCTCGCCATGGGAGTGGGCAGGTGGGTGGAAGGGAGACAGGGGGAGGGAACCTTAGAGGGAGAGACGGTGGTGACAAGCTTTTGTTGGACTCGCCCGCGGAAGGAGTGACAGAATGGCGAGTGATGTGGTTGGACGAAAAAAATAACGTCTGGTAGATGGGAAGCACAAAGGAAGTTGGAGTATACTGTATACTCACCACGAGGGGAAAATTGCATTGCCTTGCTAGCGTTTGTCGTGAGAGAAGAAAGAATGACGTAAAGGAAGAAGAGAAAATGAAAAACAAGGAGGAGGATGTTCGCAAGAGATTCGAACGTATGAAGTAAGAAAAAAAAATTTTGTATTTTATACTTTAGAAATGAAAGGAAATAGTTTTCTTTTCTTTTGATAAGTACAAAAACCATATCAAAAAGTAGTTAAACGAAAATTTGTTTCTTTTTCCTCTATATTCCAAAGACACAAATCTCTCTTAGATGTTTAAATATGAGATATTATAATACTTCAAGATTTAATCCTACATTACTTAGAAAAAAAAGGATGCACGGTTAAATAAAATCAAGATTAACTACCACGTCAATTCCAACTTAAGTATTTTAGGTTATATTATTGAGTTTGAGATTGTTAGGTCGTTACATTTGACTATACACATTCAACTTCTCCTTTTACATAAAAATTGTGTAGATAGCTCACTCGATCTCTCTCACCAAGTTACGTTATTTTAGCACTTTGCCAATAGTTCTCCTAGGCGTTCGTGGAGGATTTTTTTGACCTAATCTTCAGGCATCGCGATCTTTAGTTAAAAATATCTTATATTTAAAAATAGAATTCAAAATTTGTTATCGGATTTGTCTCTAACATATGCAAGACTTTGTAAGCCTATAAATTATGGAATGATCTCTCACTTAAACTGTTTCTCTTTTATTTTAGGAGATCTTCAAGTTCCTCTAATGTAATCTCATGTTTTATTAATACAAGTTTATTTTTTATCTCAATTATGTTTTGCACTTGTCCTTCTTCATCTCTTTTTTTGATGTTTTTTGTTATCATACTAGGCTAAATCATTCTTTACATCTAGGGTTTTTGAAGTTAGATCTAGTATATGATTGTAATATTTAATCTCATTTCAACTTTTATACTTTATGAATATTGACTCTTTCTTATTATCTACTTTTGCAATTATATTTTGATAAATCATTGTTAATCACAAATTCTCATGGTCTATACTAAATGATTGTTGTGTAGAAATAAGAAACGTTTCATATATCTTTTTATTTTAGTATATTATGTTAACATGCATAGATCATCATAGAATCATGTTTCTTTATGATTTATTTTTATTATTGACTTGTTAGATCTTGATATTATATAGTAGGTGTTACATATTCATACATTATTTTTATTTAATAATAATTCTAGATAATTAGAACTTATTGCAAAATGAGATGAATTAGATATTTGTATGATCCACTATGATCTAATGAATAGAAACATTATATGTACTTTTTATTATTAATAGTTTCTTCATAATTCATTCATTTTAATTAACTTTAGAAATAATCCATCATCATCTCTCTCGAACTATTTAATTTCAATAATCGATAATAAATTATTATTTTAAAAACACTTTTCACTGTGAAATCGATTCGTACCTACCAACGTTCTACTTTATATGTTGTGCACTTGTGGTTAATTTAAACATACACATCAATACATAATCATTAAACTCTTATTTCATGATATTGGCGAAATGAGTTACCTCGTACAACCTAACTTGAATAGGATTCTCCCATGCTTGGATGGTTGCCACGTGGCTCTGCTTAAAAGGTACTGAGCTGGCTAAGCATGCGTAAACGGAGAGGAAGTAATAATGGTGGTGCATGCAAGAGACATAATGAAGACGATAATGATCCATGCTCAACCCCACCCTATGGGTCATTAGAGGTTTAACAAAAAAAATTTCTTAATAAGAGCAAAGGTAGACAACCACTACTTACTTAGCTTACTTAGCATTCTCCACTTTCAAACAAATGACTTAAACATCAAAGTATCTTCGATTAAAACTCTTTCGGCTAGGGTCTTTTAACTCTATATTCTCTCTTAGTAGTTAGCTCCACATATGAGCTACTTATTGGTTGTTGAACATTTATCGACTCATTCGAGTAGTAGTGATTGACAATCACTACTCGTTCTTGTATAATTAATAAATAAAGAAAAGATTCTTGCAGATGTTTATAGGAATTTTATTCTATAAGTATTTTTTTTAAAAAGTAAAATTTAATTATATAATTAATTAATTTCTAAGATAATTTACTATATGTTAAAGTTTTATCTTAATTTGAGTTATATTTATTATTATTTTTTAATCTAAAATTTAATGATTAAAATTTAACAAAATGTAATGTGTTAAATTTTGAGATCAAGGGTCAATAATCGTTTGATTTTAACAAAACTTTCAATATATATTTATAAATATTTAATAAATATATCTATATAATTAGTTTTCCTTTATATATTTATTATAAAAAAAAACCTATAACGACAATGACTGCAGGCATCAACACTAACTTCAACCCCAACTACAAAACTTTACCGACAAATTAATATTAGACAACAATTGGACTCATGGCTACAGACCATTAAGTCAACAATTAAGTACCCTTTGTCAACGGGAAAAAGGATACATGGTATCATCTTGTCCCATATAAACCCAAACACAGCGCCCGCCCAAACCTTAACTTTCTGTCCCCCTCTTCCCTCTCCCTTCTGAGGTCTAGGGTTTTCCCTCCCTCCCGGAAATGAGCTCCACGGTGAAGCGGAGCTCGAGATCGGGCGGAGGAGGATCCTCCCGGCAATCCCAGTCCCTCTTCTTCCGCGACATCGCGTCCCCGATCTCCGCCTACCGTGGCAAGTTTGTCACCCCCAGCCAGGCCGCTGCCGTCTCCGCCTTATGGAAGGAGAACTTCTCCGCCTCCGACCTCCCTCCTCCCCCAGTCTTCACCCTCGAGGACCGCGTCGAATTCTCCCCCGAGGAGCTCCCCTCCTCGCCCCGCTCGGAGTCCCGCACTCCGCCGACCCCCGCGGTGGGGGAGGCGACCCCTGGGGGCGAGAAGCAGCAGCAGCAGCAACAAGTATCGCCCGAGAGTGGGAGCTGGTGGTCGCCCGTGAGGGGCGGGGGTGGGGGAGGGGATGGGGGTGAGGAGAAGGGGTCGCCAGTCGATGGGGTTTTGCAGAGTGGGGCACTGGTTATGCTTCCGCCGCCGAGGGAGGTGGCGAGGCCGGAGATCATGCGGAGGGAAAATGTGTTTGCTACTGGACGTTTGGATGAGGAGGAGTGGGTTACTGTTTATGGGTAAGCGTTTTTTTCATTTCCTTGCTCCCAGCGGATTGGTTTGTGTTATTGTTAATTGTGTACCGTGTTGAGAATGTGGAGATGGTACGCTACTTTGCACTGTTGAGCTGAAAGAGGGAAGCTTTTATTAAAGTGTGATGGACGTTCACATTTAGCAAGTTGGGTCCTCCATTCCTTGTTTCTTGTTTGTGCTGGCTGTGCTCGGTTTCCATCTTAATTTGTTTGTCTTCTCTTGGATAATTATTAGGATGGAATGGATATGCTAGAATTGATAGAAGGAACGAACATGAATCATAAGCTTGAGTGAATAAGAACTTGCGTTACAGATGCTAATTTAGAGGTGAGATTAGCACTCTGGCTTGATCTTGTTGGCAAAAGGGTACTGTTAAAATTCACGTGTGTAGTTGTCTGCTTGCCCTCTATCAAGTGGGAGCAGTAAACTCATATATTTTACTCTTCAAAATTCGTTTACACAGAGTCCACTTTTATTGGATATCCAAGTCAAGCTGGTTCTGATTATATGCCCTATTTGCAATGAGGTGGTCTGACTGAGTGATGAGAAATACAGGTCTCAGAATGAAGTCTAGAGTCATGAACTAAGGGTTTGCCTGTCTTTATAAGTGATATGATACTGAACTCTAGTTCTTTTGATTACTCTATTTGGAGCATTGATGCAATAAAATCTCTATATACTTGATATTGTTGTCTTTTAAATATTGTGATTGGTCGGACAGAATTGCTAGGCCAAAGTTGGGATTCTTGATCGACAATTTTAGATGTACATTTTGTTTCCTTGTATACTTGTTCCAAATGCTGTTTGAAGCTTGAACTTGTAAAACTACTGCTTACATTTTCTTATTGTGCAGATTTTCCCCTGGTGATACCAATTTGGTTCTGCGTGAGTTCGAAAAGTGTGGTATGATACTAAAACACATTCCTGGTCCAAGAGATGCAAACTGGATGCACATTCTCTATCAGGTGCTCTTTCTTCCTTTTGTTGTTATGCTTAGGTGCATTTAACATTATTGAATAATGCTGATTTTGTCTTTTCATAGTTTTGATTCTCATTTATATTCTTGCAAACTGTAACCAGAACATTGCCAACCATTGATTGCCAAAGGGTAATGAACTGTGCGAATCAAATTAAGAGAAGCATAAAGTTTATTTCATTTTTATTGTACAGATTGAACCAACAATTCGGCAACCGTTGATTCTAAGGTGCCTCGTGAATCAAATTAAAAGCAAATATAAATATTATTAAATCTTGTGTTTATTATTTTTGTTTTGAATTTATTGGATGGACTACAATGGCAATAAAATGTGAATCCCTCATCTTCTTTGTTAGAAAAACAAACAATATGACCAATAAAAAGGAATCTGTGCCTATATATTGTATAAATTTTAAATCAAACTAGTGAGATTCACTTTGTAGGGCAAATTCTGAATGAGGATTCCCGTTCAAAATAAATTTCCATAAGAATATTAGAGTGCTGTTGGTTTTCCAAATGTTGACCATTCTTTCTGAAACGAGGATCTACATTAAACCCTTCCTCCATCCAAAGTTGCTTTTACCATTACTTTGGAGCCCATTTGTAGAGAGCTTGTATCATGATTCAACATTTTCTTTTAGAATTTTGTCTAAGATCAAGAATCTTAATGGGACTTGTAAAGCTCAGGTCTATGTCAATGGAATAACGATTCATAATTGTGATATATCATTTTCATTTTCGATATCATCTATTTTCCTTTGTGTCAGGAGCGGGGAAGCTGATGGCAGTTTTAGGATCAATTTCATACTGTTTTTAAAAGAATTTTGCCTTATGAGCAGACTTCTAACACATAAAGGAATGTTTTCTTCGAGATTGTGTTGTGGTCAGATCATAATAAATCTCTTCATCTATAGTTCTTAAATATTCATAAACTAAGGTAAAATTGTACCTAAATCATTGCTTTCAATCAATGGTAGAAAAACCCTCTGGTTTAGTGTGAAGTTGGATTTCAATCTGATATTTTTGGATTTGTGTGAAATTTAAAAAGGAAAAAACCAAAAAACAAGGCACGTACAAGGCTATAATCAAGATTGGTTGTTGGCATTCATACCACATCTTTGCCTTTTTATGTATCCACAACTTTTATATTTAGATCTTATACTTAAATGTAAACTGACACCTGCTGAGATGGCTCAGTGGTAAGGTGCCTTGTTGAAAAGCCCCACAGGAGAAATTGAGGAAAATTACCAACAGGTATGCTGTGGGTGAACATCCAGTTTGGAGTCTGCACTCATCATTCAGTTGTGGCGGTTTGTCTGGGTATTTTCTGGGACATAAAAAGTAGTAGTAAACTGCCTGAATATTTGCACTAATATGCTTGAGACTGTTTCTTTAAAACTACAGATAATTTCATTTTCTTGTACAACCAGCTAGATTGGGATGTGAACTTTTAAAACATTTGCTTTATTGGCTTCTTCTTTTCTTTTTTGCCATGGCAATCCTACGTCTTTGGATTTGTATATGCATGCACGTTAGAAAGAAGCCTGTATCCATACATGCCACCTCTATGTAGTTCTAATTGAATGATTAGTTTTGTAACATCTGCTGATAGATTGTGTTAGTAGAAATTTAAAAAATCACGAAATACAAGAGTGGCAGTGTTAGAAAAGTTTACTTGTGTAATGCATATTTATTTTTCAATTGCATTTTTTTAAATTATGCTAACAAATCTTCATCACCTGTCATAAGATTCTCACTCTTCAGCAATTGTGTTCTTTAATTTGGCCTTGGACATAGTCAAAGTTTAAAGATTTAATTTAAAATTTCCATCATTATTTACTATACTTATTTTTTTAACCATTTTTTGTATTTTCTAGAATCAATATGATGCTGAGAAGGCTATAGCTAAAAACGGGTTGCAGATGAATAATGTTCTCATTGTTGGTGTGAAACCTGTTGATCCAGCACAGCGGCAATCGTTGAACGAGAAAGTTAATAGCAACCACCAAGGGGGCTTTCTGGTTTCCTTTCCACCTCCATCGGCTAATGGGAGGAGCACAGCAGCTCCGGCTTCATTGAAACCCTCTCCCAGACCTTACCATCTGCAATCTACCACTGGCAGCATCATCGAGAGCGGGCGCCATTCAGATGGAGCCATTGCTACTCCTGCTAAATCTGTATTCTCTAAAGCAATGGATTTCATGTTTGGCCTCTAAACTTTTAATACTCTCATCTGTATTTGAGTATATGAGAGATATTCTTCCTGCATCTTTCAGTTTTAGAGACGAGATTTAAACGTCTTCTCTAAAAACAGATTTTGTTTACTGTAGTCTCAAAACGTGGAAGGCCCCATTATTTTGTTTTCCACGGGGAATTTTTTTATTATCTTGGTCTTCTGTCACATATTTGCACTTTGTTTTCTTTGTACGTGTGGTGGAAAGATTGGGCTCATCGACACATTCATGTCTGTGTTGTCTGTGTAGAAAGTGGAGCACTGAGATTCTTCCTTCCTTTTTGTTGCTTGCATTCCATGAAACTCCTCACTGTCTAAAATAAAGATAAGGATAATTTTCATATAATTCTTTAAGTTTCTTCTTATCGTTAAGAACTGCCTTACCTTTATGGGGTTTGTACGGTTGTACTGACCTCATAACGTTCTTTGACTTATTAAAAAATCCATTGATGTAAGTTGACTAACGTTGACCGTGGATTGTTTCTAGTGAAGTATGGTAATCTTGATTAACACAAAACCTTTGTTTCCAAAATTTTCCATTTATCCCTTTCTCTTATCCTTCGTTCTTCTGCAAAAACCCGAGCTTTAGACCGAATGATCTATTTTTTCTTCAGTGGGTGTCATTGATTGAGGACTTCTATGGTGTTCTTGGGTTGTGTTTTATTGGTCGAGGGTTTTTTTAGGTGGTGATGTTTTATTGGATAAATCACGCACTATGTTGATTGAGGCCTTCTTTCTCTTTGTTTTGATCTATAGTGCTTAAGGTAAACTTTTCCTCTTGATCTTTGATCATTAATGTCAATTTGGGTTTTCTTAGGATAGGATTTTTTTTATCTAAAATTTGCTAGGTTAAGAATTTCTTCTTGTTTTTGGTGTAGATATTTTGATTTTTTTTTGTCTTTTTTTTCTTCTGAAATCTAAATTTGTTTGGTGTTATTATTGCATTAAATGTGTGAATGGGTGATGATTATCTATGATTTTGAGTTGGAGATTGATGTATGCTGAAAATTTGAATATTAATGTATGATTATCCATGAATGGTGTGGATGGATGATGATTATTGTGGTAAATTTGTTTTTCTAACATTTCATTACTTCATTGAAAATGGGTGTTGAATTTGAACCTTCGAGATTTCTCATATACCATGGGAAGGGTTTTTTTCTTAGGGATTTCTTCTCTTTTGATTTTGCATGAAATGTTTGTAACATGTATGTATAAATTTGATGAAATGTTAATTTATTGAATGCATATCTATTAACATGTTTGTATGAGTTTGAAGAAGTGTTTGTTTCTATTTGTTTTTTATGATTTACATGTTTGTTACCTTTCAATTTTATTACAATATTTATATGATAGGGCCAAGCATCAGTGATACTGTTTTCAAAGTTGTTGTCAAGTATGACGGTTATTTTAGGACCATAGAAGGTATTGATAGGAAGAAGTATTATTTTAACAAACAAGTCATAGTAATACTAGACTCAAAGTATGTTAATACATTGGACTTAATTGAGGATGTAGCAGCATATCTTTCTGGGAGACTTGAAGATACATTAGAAATGGCATGGGTAGTTCATAATTCAATATCAAGAGAACGGGTGTTTCTTAGGACAAATAAAGGCCTCATGGACATGTTTGATGTCAATGAAGTATTTAAGAATGTGATCAAATTGTTCGTTGCTTTGGTGAAAGTTAGTGGTCCATTATTAAGTCATAGAGATAGGAAGAAGGAGAAGTGGGAGAAAAAGAAAGAGAATTGTCGAATGTTTCATGGTTATGCTTGTGGTTCACATACATTACCTAATATCTGCCATTATTGTATCGGCGAATCATTATTCGATCTTGACATTGTGTCTTTGCCAAAAGTTTTGTTTCATACAGTAAGTCGTGAGGCTTCACTTAGCCTTTTTCGTCTTCCTAGTAAGCAAAGGTAACTCTCTTGAATAGATTATCACTTAAATCGATTATCTTATAGAAACGTTTATGACACATAATTCATACATATTTTATTCCTCATGTTTATCAATTATTGTATATAAATAATGTTACTCAGGACAGTTTGTGTAAATTATGTAGAAACTTGAAATCTAAAAAGAGTTATAAAAAAGGAAAGGAAAAGAATAAATGGGCAAAAGAATTCAAATTCAAAAGATATTTGAAACAGAAAAGGAATAGATTTTGCAACCAGTACTCAGAATCACGTCAAGAATTCAAATTGATATTGTCATATTTGATTTAGTGTTAACTGAGGAGAACAAATAATAGGAACAATAGATTAGCGAAATTCAATAAATCAGGGTGCTCATTTCAGAGACATTATGTTACGGAAAAATCTTTGTCAACAGGAATATTGTAACTTGAATGTTTCATAATTAAAATTTAAATCTATTATCAGATTTATTCCAATGTGAGTGATGTCTTTGTAAGTCTATAAAAAAGACTATTATTTGGAGATCTAGATTATCATTCATTCCCTCGTGAGTTGCACTCCAAAGTTGGGTTTTTCTCTTCCTTTTGTGCAAAACATGAAAGGAGTTTTCTATTGTTATCTCAGGTTTCATCAATAAAAATTCATTTTCTTTTCAATTATGTCTTGCATTTCAATTTCTTTCTTTAATTCTTTTATTTCCTATTATTTCCATGTGCAACTAAATTCTAAATCTAGAGTTTCGATGAAGTTCATGTAAATTTCAGATGTTGTGATTAAATCTTTCTTTGTCTTCTTATGTTTTAATGTCCTAATTGATTAGGTTAGATGTATATTATATGAATATTTATTATATTGATAAACTTTAATCAACTAATATTGATTACATCTTTTTAGTCTTTGCTTAGGGAAAAATGATTGAGGATCATATGTATAATGTTAGATCTAATGTATATCATTTGATTTAGTTTAATTTGTGTGTTTTTATTTACTACTTGATATTTTATAGTGTATTACATATAAATTATGCTTATTAGGTTAAAATCTATTAAAGTATTTAGATCAGAAAGAGAGATAGAGAGTGGATTTAATCATGTATCTTTTACTTATATGAATGAATTCAAAAACTTTAGTTCTCTAATATTCTAAATCGTGTCTATGTTTTAAATCAATTATCCTTGAATCATATCCGTAAATTTCATCATTTTTCCTTGAATATTTGCTAATCAATCTTTGTTCTATTACTCTATTCTTTGTAGGATCATCCTATACTTGTAAACGTACTACATAGTACACTGTGTACTTGCAGTATATTAAAATTGACATCAAACATCGTATTTTCACACTAAACCCTACACTATCTACAAAAGCTGTACAATACTTTAGATTGTCATGGAATGATTTAGACTTTAACCCAACCGTAGGAACCATTGGGGTTGTATCTTGAGCAAGCTACTCTAGATTATTAAAACACACTTCATTGACTTCTATTTCATTATCAGAAATTTTCATATCAACAACATGTTCGACTTTTTATTTTTTCTGATTACTTTCTTGATTACCATATGCATTTTGCTCATCATCATTTCAATCCTAATCCTAAGTGTTACAAAGATCGTTCTCCAAGTTAATAATATTTTCCATTTTGTTAGTTATATTTCTCTTGAGAATAACAACACAAAGAAACTCAATGATACCAGAATAACACAATTATAACAGAAAAATGACAACAACAAATAACACATCGCAAAGAAAACTAATGACATTAGAATAACACAATAGTGATAGTCAAATGACACTAGGAAATAGAACATCACAAAGAAATCCAATGATATGAGAATAACACAACAATGACAAACAAATAATACTAATTATGAGCAGAATATATTAAAGAAAGTTAATGACAATATAATAACATGACAATTATAACCAAATGACACTGAGAGTAGAAAAATCTCAAAGAAAGTCATTGACAATATAATAACATGACAATTATAACTAAATGACAATAAGAGTAGAAAAGTCTCAAGAAAGTCATTGACAATATAATAACGTGACAATTATAACCAAATGACAGTGAGAGTAGAAAAATCTCAAAGAAAGTCAATGACAATATAATAATATAACAACTACAGCGAAATAACAGAAACAAAGAAACAACAAGAAAACAAAAAAAGACTAACAACAATAAAATAGAAATATATTTATTGTAGAATACATTAATCTCTAAAGAACCATACAGACTAGAAAAAAATAAGTAAACATTAAATAAGTCTATATTAAATACAACATATTTTGAACATTTTAAACAGATACAGATTTGATTATTTGTAATAAATGAAACAAAAAAAACTTTTGTGCTATTGAACCTACTAATACATGAAACAACACGAGTTGTAAAAAATACTCACATTAGAAGACATAGCAAATGAAGTAGAGAAAATTGGATGCAAAAGAAGAAAATATTGAGTTCAAAGAGAACTCTAGACAAGTCATAGAAGAGAAATTGATGATTTGAACGAAAGAGATGGAGGTTAAGGATGAAATTTAGGTTGTTTTTTTTTTGGCAAAGGCAAGTGTGACCATGCCGGACCCGGAGGGAGGCGGGAAAGGGATCACAGCCATGCCGGGATGGCGAAGGCGCAAGGATAAAAGAAAAAAGAAAAGGGAGTCGCCACCTGGTCTTTTATGGGAAAGACGAGGAAAACCACAAAAG
>JAMKQA010047343.1:0-12888 GCA_024699735.1 Posidonia australis | reverse complement strand
AAATCCTAAAAACCCTAATTTAATCCTAAAAGAAACTAACTTAAAATCTCATAATTAAATTCAAACCTCCAAAACCCTAATTTAAAAACAATTAAACTTAAAAGTTACAAAATCAAAACTTAATTAAAATCATAAACCTAAAAAATAAAAATAAAAACAAAATCAAATCATAAACAAAATCAGAATTTAAAAAAAAACAAACAAATCAAAACATAAAACAACAAAAAAAAACCAAAACAAAACCTTAAAAACCTAAAACCAAGAAAAACCCAAAAAACAAAAGCCCACAGCCCATTATGCAGCCAAGCCCAGCCCAAACCACATTTAATTAAAAACTTAGGAAATGAAAAAATAAATGAACAGTACTCCTCCTTCCTCCCCGCACCATTTCCCCAACTGCACCCACTTTCCATGTTCTGCCCAACTGCAACCACGACGCCATGACCTCTTGACCACTCCTTCCTCTCTTAAGAGACGGGAAAAAAACCACCAGAGGGAGGACAGCTAAATTGAACAAGAGGGAATAGAGAAAAGGGAGAGCAGAGAGACCACCGGAGTGACCCCGATGCCAGCAGCCTTTTCCTCCACCCCCCACCAACAGAAACGCAGCCAGAGCGTCGCCGGAGTACACCGCCACCGTCGAGCACCACTGGAGGACAACTGATCCATCCACCAGGTGCACCTCTTCCCTATTCTTTTTATTCCACAATGCATGCCTTAGGACCAGTAGACTCCTCCTAGTTTTTTAGGCTGGATAGGCTGGTGTAGGTCTCCCCAGCGCCGCCTCTCCTTGCCTCCGGTGGTGGGTTAACCACCACCGGCACCGTCTCAGGCCTCCTAGGTCTGTGGCAGGGCCCTTGGGGCCTTGCCTACTTCTCTCCTCCTCTTCCATCCCCATTCGTCGCCCTCTGCACTGGAGGAGCCTCTCGGGCGTCCTCGTCAACCGTTGACGTCGCCGTTGTACCTCGTCGGAGCTGGAGATGGGCAGAGTGCCCCGCGCTGTTCCAGCCCCTCGCGAGGTGTCCTGGAGCGCCACCGCGAGCCCCGGGAGCTTCCACACCCGTCCCTCGCGCGCCACCGTCACCGTGCTCCCTCACAGTCGTCGCCGTCACCGCTGCACCCATCGCCGGAGCTGGAGAAGAGCGCAGCACCCCGAGCCGATCCAGCCGCCCCCGCAACCTCCAGGAGCACCGAGGAGGGCCTCCGGAGCTTCCCCAGTCGTTTCCACACCCTTCCGCCGCTGCAACCCCTCCCACGACGTCGACGGCAGGCCTCGCCGAAGCTCACGACGGGGGAGGAACCCCACGTCGTTCCAGCCTCGTCTAAGATGTTCCACACCTCCTCCTTGCTCCCCCGGAGGTTCCCCGCCGTTCGCCGCGACGACCCAGCCTCCCCACCGTCGCTGCGCTCTCCCGCAGTCGCCTTCTCCGGTGACAGTTGCTGCTCGCCGGAGCCCGAGGTGGAGGAGGCCTCTCGAGCTTCCCCAGCGCAGCCCACCGCCACAGGGGAGCTCGCCATGGCTCCCCCGTGCCTCCTCGACCACTGCCGATGGCTTCCCGCCTCTTCGTCGTCGTCGGGAGCTCGCCAGATTTGGCGTCGGCGATCTTCGAATAGGATTGATTTGGATTATTTTTATTATTGTATTTTAAGTTTTTAATAATTACATTTCGATCCTCATTGTAATTACTTTTAGGTCCTTTTTTATTGCTTTTCAGTCCTTTTTATTACGTTTAGGTCTAGAAATTGTCATTTCAGTCCCATAAGTTTTAAAATAATTTTTATTATTTGTTTTCTATGGTTAATGTTGCATGTGAGCCCCTGTACTTTCTTAAAATCATTCTGGATGTTCATTTTGTTGTGAATTTTGCATGAAAAACTCTGTTCTTTCTAAAATACTTTCTGGAAGTTCATTTTCTTTGGGAAAATTGCACTGAAATTCTTATACTTTTGCAAAATGTTCCCAGAATGCTTATTTTGTTGGCAAAATTGCATATAAACCCCTACACTGTCTTGAAACCTCCCAAAGTGTTCATTTTTGTGGTTTAATTGCACAGCAGTCCATGAATTTATTTGAAATGTTTTCAGAAGCATGTTTTCATAGGGAAAATTGTATTTAGACCCCTATATTTTACAGAAAACTTCCAGAAGGCTTATTCTGCTATGAAAATTGCATAAAACTCCTTGACTTTGTTTTAAAAACATTCCAGAAGCTTGTTTTCATGGTTTAATTGCATTTTGGCCCTCTGAATTTCTCCTGGAATGCTTTGTTTGCTGGGCTGTTTGCTGGGCTATTTGCAGTTTAGCCCCTGAACTTCATTGATTTTGTTCTGACTGCCTGTTTTCAAGGGTAAAATGACCATATTGCCCCTGAAACTTCTTGGATCATTTCTGAGACATTTTATTGCATTGTTACCCTGATTTTATGCTGAATTGATTTGCATTGCATGCATTAGTGGTAAAATTACATTCTGACCCCTAGAGAACTTTCTTTGACTAGGAATACACATTTTAACCCCAGATTTCTTCATACATGCATGGAATTTGTTTTCCTATGTGTTTCTCGATAATTTGGGCTTCCGGACTTCGGTTTTCCTTGGATTTGGGCTTTTTGCACAAAACCCCCTGTAGTTTTCATATTTGCACACACACTTGCATTTTGTATAGTTTTCACATCTTTTCGCACAATTTTTTCCCATCTTTTTTGCCCTGCTTGGTGCATGCTTTCTAGCTTTGTTCCAAGCTTTGTTTTCTCCTTGTTTTCCGTGGTTTTTGCTTGTTTTGGATTTTCATCGCCCGAGGGCGTACAGTAAAAGGCTTGTCAAAGCCGACATTTGACTCCATCACGGATTATTTTTTTCACCTTTTTTTTTTATTTTCACGATTTTCCTCATCGCCCGAGGGCGTACAGTAAAAGGCTTGTCAAAGCCGACATTTGACCCCATCACGGATTATTTTTCCCCCCTTTTGATTTTCACGACTTTTTCCATGATTCCGAGAACATGGGTTGACTCAACTTTTCATCCTTTTGACATCAACATGGTTTTCGAACGCGTTCTTTACAACAACATCGTCATTTCATGTGGTTTTCTGCAAATTTCTCAATTCACGTCGATTTCTCTGCAATTTTTGCACATTGTCCTTCACATCCATCCAGTCTTGTGTAGGCACTCACATCAGCATGATTAGAACACAATTTAGGCATAGCAAACACTCATTCAGCCTCTAGCAAGCGAATCAGACTAGAAAGACCGAGTTTCTCGGGCGTACGGGGGTGCCTAACACCTTCCCTGTGCGTATTAGGAATCCTTACCCATCCTCTGGTTAGTAGACATCCAGCCTTCACGTTTGCATCTCATTCATTCACTTTTAGTGAAGCGTTTGTGGTTTTCCTCGTCTTTCCATTAAAAGACCAGGTGGCGACTCCATTTCTCCTCCTCTCTCGTCCCGCTTCGTGCCCTCGCCATCTTGGCATGGCTGTGGTCTTCTTCCCCCTCCGCGAGAGCTGGGTGGCACGGTCACACACATGACTCGTGCAACCAAGGACCAGCCACCCGGGCACACCAAATAAACCTCCACGACCAAGGTCAAACCCTCAGACTTCCACAAGGGTCGGTACAACACCACAACCACTCAACACCAAAAAGGCCAGAAGCCCACATTACAGAATAACAAACAAACATACAACAAATAGACTAAGGGGATAGTTTTTCCATATTTGGACAAGTATCCTTGACAAAGCACACACAAGTACACAACCAAAAACTTTTAGAGGTAGAGAGAAAAGAGATTTATGAGGAAACATAAGACAGTAAGGAATATACCCATAGATAGACTATAACGCCCCCATAGCGCTATATACTAGTACCAGCTCTACTCATTAATTAAACAAGAAAATTAATTAATAAATAGAAGGAAAACTCTAACTAACTATCCAAAACTTGTGTGAGGCTAGTGGCTCCAATCTACATGCACTAGAATTGGACTGCAACTCTAATTAGCACCAGAAAACAAAATATCAAATAAAATGCGTGAGTGACCTCAAGTCACACAATACACGTCCACCAAGAAAAACAGTAAAAAAACCATGACAAAACTAAAGATATCAATTCTTGAAACCTGAACAGAAACTGTAAAACTTATTCATAAATTCTCTAGAAATTCTCTTTTAAATCATGCCTTTTCAATCTCATTTTCTTTCTGAAATTTTGATTAAACCACTTTGATGCATTCTGGAGAAATAAGTCCTTTAACTAGATTCCAGCCTAAAACGCTAGTTCATGCAAAGCTCGAATTATAATCGAATCAATGTTGGAAACTAGCCTTAATCACAAATCTCGTCGTAGCTAGAATCTAGCTAAAATCATAAGCCAAATCTCAATTCGATTCTAGCTTAAAACCATATACACAGCTCGAGTCAAAAACTAGTAGTGCCACCTTGGCCAAAGGTGACCTAGCCACAAGCAGTCAGCGAGGCACCAACCCCGATCCTACTGTACTGCCGCAGTAAACCTCCCCATGCTAGGGGTACGACCACCTCAGCCAACGGGCCTCACTTTATTATATTTCATTTCTCATAAGCATAGGGATGTGTTTTTCTAATGCTCCATTGGTGTCCAAATACCCAAGTCTCCATTCTTAGACTTAGCCAACACTGTCTCACAGGGTAACCCGATCTCTTTCACCTGAACTCCAACCTCGACAACCACACTTTTAGACTAGTAACCGATCTCACTAGAGCTTTATACCCCTATCGATCACTACCTTACTGATATATGGATCCAAAAAAACCACAGAAATCCTTTCTTAAAATGCAAGTTTCTTTTCAAATTACTTTGAAATATTTTCCATTACAGAAAACATTTTCCAGAAATCACAATTTAAGGCACATGGATTTCCACTAGAAGCAAGCTTGCTAAATTATCATATTTAAATCCTTAAAGTTCAACTTCAAAGTTCATAAATCAATGGCTTAGGGGCCTGACTTGGTAGATCAAACCAAAATCGGTAAGTCAAAATCGCTTGACCTAGTATGCCGAATTCAATTGGTATGTCGAACTAGACGAATTTCAGAAAAATGATCGTCTACCCTGTAACTAAATCGTCGGAATGGGAGCCTTGGGTGGACCCATTTTCGGTGCTTTACAAATGTTGCAAAAATACTTAAATAGAAGCATTCCAAGTCTATTACCATTTGAGACAAGTTTCATTGAAAAACATTAAGTATAGCTCAAGATATTAAAATAAAAAACCGACAAACCCATTTGAAACCATTATAGCAAATGTTGTGAAAATCCATCAAAATCAACTGATAATTCATGGAAAAATTCATGGAATCATACAAATCCTTGAATCTAGGCTATGCTACTCATTTTCTATGGATTCAAGCCAAAATTGCATCATTCTTCAAGAATTTGGGTTGAAACAGGAAAAAGAGATCGGAGGCGGGACGCATATCCAAAAGCAGATTCCAGCAACCCTTCTTCCCCTCCGACGATCTCTCCACTCTCTCCAGCGTCCATCGGACCCTCTCAGCCTCCAATGAGCTTCCTTCCCTCCAGCAGCCACCTCTCTTCCCTCTCAACCCTCTCCCTCTCTCCTCTTTCTCTAGTTTTTCTCTAGCTCCTCACCTCCTCATTGGTTCTCTCTTCCTTCCTCTGGATTACTGTTGACGTTAGCCCCTCTCTTCTCCTTTAATAGTCGCCGCTTGTTTGTGGCCACTTGCATTGATAGCCATTGAAAATGTCGACAAAGCGACGTTGAGTTATGACAAAAAGCTGGAGGCAATAAGGTGAGCATAGTAAACGACAGTGCCGACTATGCTACACTGTGCTTCTTTTGGCTTTGTAACGCCCCACATTTTCCACAAAAATTTAAAACAGATTAAATTACGGGAAAATAAAAGCTAAAAAGAAAATACCAAACTACCAGGAACTTGTGTGTGTAGCTAGGAGACTCCATACAATATGCACTACGCTAAACCTCTACATGCCTGCACCTGTAACTCGAAAATACAAGGAAAATGCATGAGTGATAGAAGTCACCGAGTATGCATCCTAAGAAAACCGCAGAAAGCAAATCATAATTAATTTTCTTTCAAATTCATTTCGTAAACCATTTCTCTAAAACCCCATAAACAAGGCCCACACCGGCCAAAACCACAACTGGGGCTCTACCAGTCCAAAACTACAAGCAAAGGCCCTCAATGGCCACAACCACACACAGTGAGTCGAGAAGTTCGATGCTAGGCAACCAAACTCTGGCTACAAGTAGTCCATTGAGGAGCGACCATGGCGTTCTGCACTACCACAGTGAAGCCACCCTGTGCAGGAGCGATCACCGTCCTGCGATTCTCCCTACTTGGAGAACCCTCACAAAGCCTACTCCTCCTTGGGAAGGTTGTCCTATCTCTCACGACGCTACCAACTACGGGGCACGTGTCTCACCCTCACTAGCTACCACAGGGTCTGCCTCCTCACAGTGTCCTCCACACATGGTGCTCAGGAGGGAGTGTCACACTTCTACACCCGATGACACCCAAGCCTCAGTGCTCGCAGCGACAGCAGGAGTATCATACCTCCCCATAATGCCACAAGACACTTCAACCTGCGGATCACAACCCTAGCCTCGAGATGATAGTCATGGAGTCTCATACCTCTAGGATCTGACACTCCTCAGCCTCAGGTATCTTGGCCCTTGACCTCGATCAGGGAGTAGCACCCGACCACCCGAGAATGTTGTCACATTCCTTGGTCCCGACGACACGATCTCACATTATCTCGGCCCGCACACAGAAAACTAGAAAAATCATTTTCCAAATCTGCCAACTTATCTCGTTGAAATCATTTTCAAACCATTTTCATATCTTTGAAAACTCTTCCAAAACCTCGGCAAAACTGCTCATCAGGTGTCTCTAGGGACCACCACTGATGGCCCACAATCCCATCTCAATGGGACAATACAAACAAATCTGGAAAATCATCAGAAATCATAATTTACAAAAGCATTTGGGTCTAGATTCGGCATGCCCAAACTAGGGTTGGTATGCAGAAAACCCCTAGTTCGGTAGATCAATTTGGGTCGATTGATCGAATCAGGTCAATGGTCAATACTCTAGCAAAAATCGGTATACCGAAAATTATTCAGTCGACCAAAATCCCCTGATTCGGATGATCGTCTAAAATCAGAAGACTGAATTTCAACTGGAGGACCGAAACTAACAGAAAAATGGCACAGCGAAATGGTTCGGTATGCCGAATTCAGTGAAAAATAGAAAACGACCCAAACCCTACGGTTTGAAATCGCCCAAAGTGGGAGCACCAATCAAACCTCCAAACAATCTCCAAAAATCTTGCATAAAACATAAGATGTAGACCTTTGAGTCTACTCCAAATCTCAACAAACAAAACCAAAATCCATGCACCATGCATCAAAATATAAAATCACAAAGGCATAAGGGTCAAAACGACCCAAAACACAACTACTAACATAAATGCCAATAAATCCACCATAAATCCTCATAAAATCACAATAAATTCTAGGAATGTAAATTTACCTAGATTTCATGCAATCCTATTAATTTCTACCAATTTCATGTTCTCTATTCAAAGGTTGGAGATGTGTACCTGTAATGTGCATTTCAGCGATCCTCCGGCCAACTTTGGCGACTACGACCCTCGTCAAGGCTCACACGACCACAGGGGCACACAACCCGAGCTCCACACGCCACCATGAGCTGCCACACGCCTCTGTCGTCCCTTAAGCACACCTAACAAGGGAGGGGAAACACAGGGAGGAGAGAAACATGGGAGGCAGAGAGAGACGGAAAGGAGGTGGAGTGAGTGGAGTGAGTGGAGTGAGTGGAGGGAGAGGGAATGAGTGGAAGGGGAGGAAGAGGAAGAGAAGTGGCATGCTCGAGACAGAGGAAGACGCAGGGAGAAGGAGAGGAGGAGAGGTGCAGAGGAAGAGTCATCGGCCGCGCATATAAATATGCACCCCAATGTGGTAGTTGCGTGAATGCATGTACAGTGCAACCACTAGCCTCCCGCACGAGCTAACAACCGCACCGAACTCTCCCACCAACCGGCCCACAACACAGGCCCCACATGGACCCCACACCCGAGCCCACACAAGCACAGTGCCACAATGCACAGTGTTAAACCACGCACAGGGATATGCAACAAAAGCCATTCTACGAGACCTAAGTCCAAAAACACAAAACCACACAACGGGCCTCGGAACAGTAACACCTGTCTAGGAATAAATTCATTAAAATATAAATAATTACAAAATGAATTTTACGGGTGTTACATTTTAACCCCCTTAAAAGAAGATTTTGCCCTTGAAATCACTAGGCGAAAAGATACGGGAACTAGGCTAGGATGGCTTCCTCACAATCCCATGTGGCCTCCTTAGCTCCATGATGCCTCCACCGCACCAAAACCAGTAGATTCATCTTATTCCACAGCACCTGCTCCTTGTAGTCAACAATATAGATAGTATCTTCTACAAAGGAAAGATCTTCCTGAAGCCCTTCTTGCTGAACTGAGATCACATGAGATGCGTTAGCTAGGCACTTCCTCAGCATGGAGACATGGATTACGTCGTGCACCAACGACATCTTTGGTGTTAGATCCAACCGATAAGCAACATCATCGATCCTGTGGGTGACCTGGTATGAGCCAATATATCGAGGACTCAACTTATCACGCTTCCTAAATTGCATGACACCCTTGGTCGGTGACACCTTTAGGAACACATAATCTCCCACCAAAAATTCTAGCGGTCTCCGCCTCCTGTCGGTATAGCTCTTCAACCGACTCTATGCAGCCAACAACCTACTACGAATCAAATCCACCTTGTTCGCATACAACTGCACAAGCTCAGGACCAATCAACTGATGCTCACCCACCTCACTCCAGCAAACCGGCGATCTACATGGCCTACCACACAAAGCTTCATATGGTGCTAACACGATGCTCGAGTGATAACTATTGTTGTAGGCAAACTCAATCAATGGCAAATGGTCCTCCCAACTCCGTTAAAAGTCTAAGGCACATGCTCTGAGCATATCCTCCAGCGTCTAGATAGTCCTCTCTACTTGACCATCCGACTGAGGATGAAATGTTGTGCTATAGTTGAGTACGGTGCCAAAGGCCTCCTGCAGAGTTCTCTAGAACCTTGAGGTGAACCTCGTGTCTCTGTCCGACACGATGGACAACAGAACACCATGCAACCTCACCACCTTGGATACATACAACTCCGCTAAGCAGTGCATCAGAAGCTTCACTCGAATGACCAAAAAGTGAGCAGACTTGGTTAGCCGATCCACTATCACCCACACGGTGTCGTTCTTCCTCTGAGTTTGCCACAAACCAGTCACGAAGTCCTTCGAGATGTGCTTCCACTTCCACACAGGAATATCCAATGGCTACAAGGTTCCTTCAGGTCTCTAGTGCTCTGCCTTGACCAGTTGGCACGTTGTACACCTCTCCACATGGTCAGCAACATCTCTTTTCATGTCAGGCCACCAAAAGTTCCACTTCAAAACTCGATACATCTTCGTACTACCAGGGTGAATGGTGTACCTAGACTGATGCGCTTCATCCAATAACCTCTGGCTGGCCTCCTCATGCTAAGACACATATAGACGCATATCATACCTCAACTCTCTATATGCCCCAACAGAGAAATGAGGCTCTCCACCAACCTCCAGCTTCTCAAACACAGCTTAAACAAACGGATCCAGCTACTGACAGGCAACAATAAACTCTAACAACTTAGGGTGAACAGACAGGTTGGCCACCCAGGCACCAATCGTTCCCCGAGCTTGCCGCTTCGGCCTGCAACTCACCAGATCCTCCAACATGGTCCACCCCTTGACCATCAGGCTCGCCATCAGGTGCATACACTGACTCAGGACATCGACAACCACGTTGGCCTTGCCAGGATGGTAGGACAGGCTAAAATCATAGTCCTTCAGATACTCCACCCAACGATGGTGCCTTAGGTTGAGGTCCCTCTGTGTGAAGATATACTTCAAGCTCTGATGATTTGTGAAGACCTCAAACTGCTCCCCATAGAGATAGTGTCGCCAGAGCTTGAGAGCGAATACTACAGCAGCCATCTCCAAATCGTGGGTCGAGTAGTTCTTCTCATGATCCTTCAGCTGGCGCGAAGCATATGCAATGACATTGCCATATTGCATCAGAACACACCCTAACCCAACACCACTAGCATCAGTATACACAATGAAGCCACCACTTTCAGAAGGCAAGGTCAACACAGGAGCAAAGACCAGACGAGACTTCAGCTCTTGGAAGCTCCCCTCACAATTCTGGTCCCAGCAAAACGGAACTCCCTTCCTGGTCAACTATGTCAAAGGCATGGCTATGGAGGAGAAATCCCTGATAAACCTCCTATAATAGCTCGCCAAACCCAAGAAACTCCTAATCTCCAACATAGTCTTGTGTCACTCCCAACCGCTCACCACCTCGACCTTGGCAGGATCCACTCTAATGCCTTCTCCAGAAATTAAATGACCAAGTAACATAACTTCACTCAGCCAAAACTCACACTTGGAGAACTTCACGTACAGCTGATGACACCTCAGAGTATCCAAAACTGCCCTCAGGTGCAAGGAGTGAGTCCCAACATCAGGGGAGTAGACCAGCACGTCATCAACAAAAACCACGACGGACTGGTCTAGAAAAGGACTGAAAATCCTATTCATCAGATCCATAAACGTAGTCGAAGCATTGGTCAAGCCGAAAGGCATAACCATGAACTCGAAATGCCCGTACCGCGTTCGGAAAGCAGTCTTTTGAATATCTGAGTCTCATATCTTCAACTGGTGATACCCTGACCTCAGATCAATCTTCAAGAACACAGATGCAGACTGCAACTGGTCGAATAGGTCATCAATGTGGGGCAAGGGATACTTGTTCTTCATCGTGATCTGGTTCAACATCCGATAATCTATACACAGTTGGAGCGAACCATCCTTCATGAGGACGAACAAGATAGGCGCTCCCCATGGAGACACACTCGACCAAATAAACCCCTTGTCTAGCAACTCCTACAACTGAGTCTTGAGCTCTCGCAATTCTGTTGGCACCATGTAATAAGGAGGCTTCAACACAGCACCAGACCTAGAGATCAAATTGATCGAGAACTCTACGTCCTTGTGAGATAGCATACCAGGCAAATCCTCATGGAAGACGTCGGGATATTCACACACCATAGAGATGTTGTGAACACCTAACTCAGGAGAAGTGGAGATTAGTATACTGACTAGATACCCCACGCAACCCCTGACCAAAGACTTATAAGCCTTCATAGCTAAGATGACAAGCTTAGGCTCACCTTGACACTCACCTTGCACAAAGAAAGACCCATCCTTAGGAGACCCAAAATAAACTCTCCTCCGAGCACAGTCAATCAAAGTGGACTGCTGCGCCAACCAGTCCATGTCGAGTATCACAATATACTCCTACATGTCCATCACGATTAGTTTGGCATCGAACTCTCTGCCGTTCAGCATCAAGTCGACAAACCGTAGATACTTCCATGCCAAACTGTGCTCCCCTAACGGCGTGACCATGCTGAGATGAAAGACCAATTTAGCTGGTCTCTCTCCCAACTCTGCCGCAAAAGACTTAGAGATAAAGGAGAAAGAACTCCTTAAGTCAAACAACACTTAGGCTATCCGGCCAGCCACTATAAAAGAACTTGATGACCAAGCAAAAACAACACCACACATCCTTACAATCAAGCTGATGTCCAGATTACAAGGAGATTACAACAAATCTCAGAGGGTTACAAAACCAACTAATCATCCTTACCCTCAACTACATCTCCCAAAGACCTAGCGCCTAGAGCCACAATGGTAAACACCCATCCCTTAGTCAACTGCTGCAATGCGCTTCCTGCCTTCTTCGGCGGTTCTGGACAAGATCTCTGAATGTGTCCCCCCTTCCCACAATTGTAGTACACCACTGGAGCTGAGGTTCGTCGAGGATGGGGACAATATGCAGCGATGTGGCCCTCTTAACCACAATTGAAGCACTAGTTCCCACTAGGAGTACTGGACCCTGTCTGATTGAGGCCAGCCCCACTTCTCCTAGCAAAACTCCGTCGGCCCACAGAGGAAATACTAAACCTTGCCTTCTACTTCTTCTCAAGGTTACCTGAACTACTGGCACTTGGAGAACCGAAGAAAGAGAACTGAGAGGTAAAAGAAGACTTGCCCATCCCTTTGGGACGACTCTCCAAAAACTTCTGATGCTCAACCTCGAAGCGATACGCCATCCCAAACATGTCTTCCATAGTCTGGCACTGATAGCCCATCACCTTCAATCGTAGCCCTGGGTTCAAGCTGTCTGGAAACCTCTACGCCCGCTCCTTGTCAAACTCATAGGCAAGAGCAAAACATTCCAGTCGGGCGAACTCAATCTCATACTCGAGTATCGACATCGTGTCCTGCTCAAGACTCCTGATATCTCGACGAAGCTGTTCCTTCACATGAGTAGGAAAATACTTGTCATAGAAGGCCGCCTTGAAATCCTTTCACTGGATGCTAACAATGACTGAGTCTGGGAACTTCAATCGCCTTACAGACTTCCACCACCTATATGTCTCACCATCCAGCAGATAAGTCACCAGACACACCCAATGCTCCTCTGGGCATGCCATACTCTCCAGCATCTTCACCACCTTCTCCAACCAGGCCTCACTCTCCTCAACACTAACTGTAGACACCCCGATTTTGAGGTGACCCAGGAATGAGTGTCCCTATGTTGCTTTGGATGCGATCAGCCTTTAAACCGAGCCCCTAACCCATTAGCAAGCCAAAGTCCAGATTGTTTTTGAGGTAGCTTGGCGCACCATTGT